>UCOM01001002.1:0-52982 GCA_900474385.1 Ormyrus pomaceus
GTTAGGAATATAACAAATCATTGTATATGTAGTGCAAAATAGTTAAGTAAAGTATGTGATTGACATCCATGAATGTGGAATAGGTCATTTTGGATATAAGTTATAATTTTGGTTATTAAAATATTTGTGAATGGAAAACTTGACTGTTTTACTTTGATTTCATTACTTTTTTAACCTGTGATTTCGATTGTAATAAGATTATTATCTAATATATTTTTGATATATTTTTACTATGTGATTGACATCATTGTTAATACGGAATACATCAAACTCGCCTAACTTTTTACTTTGGTTCATTTTAAATACTTAAATATGTGTTTAAATATCATGAAGTTTACTTACTAATTTATAATGAAGTATAAATTAAGTTTATAGTAGTAGGATTTGGATTATTGGAAATAAAATTGTAATAAAATCGTTTTTAATATGTGATATAAGTACTTTTTATTTAAATTATTTAATTAATTGCACATAAAAATAGTAGTAAATCATTGGAGTTTTATTTGCGTTCAAGTAAATAAGTATAATAATAGCACAATTCAATATTTACTGCATTTATTAAAGTATTAAATATTTTAAAGTGCGATAAGCAGATTATAAAATATTACCTACGATAGATTTACATATCTTAGGTATTTACTATCTCCTAACAAGAAAAGTATACACGCAGTTTACCTCGTCAATTTTCTTCATTTAATTGCAGTGCACGAAAAATATTAGACATATAAATTACACAATAAGTATAAAATACATATCTAATATTTTTTTGTGTACGGCAACATATCACGGATTCAAAAAATATGACGAAGTACATAACTCGAGTACTATTCTGTAACACTTAATATCGCAGTTTTTATGACCTGTATAAAAAAAGATTCATACTTAAATGTAAGAAAGGAGTACATTCTCGACAAGAACATTGTATTCGTGTTTTTGTCAATGTAAATAATTATTTTGTCATAAATCTCTAAGACTTTCTTATTATGCTGAAATTGCAGGCACATGAGTGTATGCGAATAAATTTCAGTTGCAATATTGTTTATGTAAAAAATTATTTCACTGTGGTAATTGCGAAAAAATATGCCTTAAAATATATTTACTATAATATTTTAAGAAATTTATGTAATAATCCTAGTAACCTATTAACAAACGACTAATAAATAAATTTCGATTCACACAATCTTAAAATTTTGGATTTCAATAAATATATTTTAATTAATTTTTATAACATTACAATGCTATTCATTAGAGAATATATTATTTTCATGAGTAACATTCATCATAAAAGAACAATTAGCGTTAGACCGTAGATTTGTAAATTTTACTCTACTGCAGATTGCAGATTAAATGCAGAGCCTTAATATCTTGGTGTTAGGAAAAAATCTTACAAGCCTCTAGAACTCGTAAGACTATACGTATACGTACCAGTTGAACACCGCAACCGTAAATACTCGAAATTTGATGCATAAAAATTACTAAAAAGATAATGTACATTTTTTTTCCTTTTATGGACGTGAAAAAGTATTTATACATATTACGTATATTTACTATAAACCTATAACCTGATGCTAATTAAAATGTAGGCAACTAAACGAGTGTTAACAAATTCACAGTTCATTCGCACTTAATTGATTGTTCGAAATGGTACAAAAGAAAGCTAATCATTTTTATTTTTTCTTCTTACTGCTCTTTTCCACTTTCTTAACAGTATTACCTGAAAAAAGAAAAGAGAATATTATACCAAACTGTTGGAATTTTGAACGTGAGAGCAGCTAGACGACTGATATTGCAAACCATATTGAAGCGCAGATGAGAGAGACGAATATAGATATTGTACTGCAAGTGATAGAAATAATGTAAATAACTTAAAAGTAAGAGAAAATTAACATTTTGCAAAAAAAAGCAGTTGCAGCTATTGGATTACTAAATTACGGTTCTAAATTCATTTTAAATTTACTAAAAAGAAATATATTTCTTATTCCTCAGATATTAAAATATAATATTTGAAATACCAATCTTTATGTTTAAAGACTAGTATTTCAATGAATGAGTTTTATATTTTAATATTTTTTCTGTGAACTTAAACAACTTAATTAAATTATAATTGCAATTACAAAAAATAATAATAATCATTATATCGCTTATTTTTTAAATTAAATAAAAATTAAATACTTATGAACTACTACATAAATTATATATAAAATGCATATAATTTAACTTGGTATGGACAATACAAAAGGACATGCAAATAAAGGTTTAAAAAAGAAAAATTGGTTACTATGTACATACATGTATAAACAATTTATTACGCCAACGAAACTGTACAGAAATTTAAAGTGGTCTGAATGCTTTATTCTGCCACACGATTTTTACCCTTACGGAATTTAAGTACCAATTAACTTTTCTGCAGTAAAAATAAGAGAATAATAATGTCAGTTTTCTTATCAATTATTAACAGGAACTCTCGTTTCAAACCAAAAAGTCGCACGTTTTAATTCATGCATTTTGATACTTTTGATTACAGATCTGCGACTTTTGATAAAGATTTCGAATTGCTAGATTTACCTTAAATTTTAAGTTTTCTTCCAATTACTTATTGGATATAAATTTACAATGAATTTACAATGAATTTACAATAAATTTACAAGCACTCGATTAAATTGTAAGCTTAATTACTATTGCTTAGAAAATACACATACTTTACGAAGTTTGGTTTAAGGATAGAGTTACGTGAAGTCGCGTTTTCTTACACCTTGGAGAGTTGCAGTTTGCAAATATGCGTACAGTCATTTTTGGCAGTAGATTTTGGTAGATTAATGAGTAAGAACATCGTATATGCAGTTTTAATTTTAAAATAAACTGCATTTGATTTGTTACATTTTAAAATGTATTGTTAAAGAGTAAAGAGTAAAAAGGGTTTTAAAGTCTTCATTTTAAAATTTTTTCCCCTCGCCTTATAGTTTTAAGTCGATAAATTCAGTCTTGTAATTAAAATAGGTTTGTATAAAAATTCTATAAAAGTAGAGCTAAAACTGTAACTATTTTTAAACTATTTTCAAAATTTCCGTCGTCATATTCAAAGTTGTACGTAAATAATGTTCAGTCGATGGAAGCGAAAACGTGATTAAAAAAGTTATTAAATAGTGTTCAAGAATTAAAAAAAAGTTTATAAAAAAGTTGAGTTTCTTGTTTACTCGTATTCAAATGAAATTTGCAAAATTTCATTGTCATATTTGGCAGGATTTGCTCATTTTTCTAAGTCTTTCATTAGAGTAACGCAATAAACGACTTTTGACGATATCTCTGCCTTTAAACCTTTAAGAATGTGGCTTCTAAATCCTGGAAGGTTGAATTCATGCGTATTCCGGGTGGAAGATTTAAGAAAAATCCTCTTGCTTTGGAACGTCGTTTTGATTAGCCTCTGCTAGGTACCTTTTCCCTACATGCCGTACAAATAGCCACATGTAATTTCACATAATGTACGTAAATAAAACAATTCCGACTCCCATCAATTAATGAAGAAATTAATCAAATAGGTCTTTCTTAAGCAACATTAATCCCCCGATGATGAATATGATCTTTTTTAACTTTAGACACATTAAAACAGGCAACCAAACACATATTACACGGCATTGGGTTGTGAATACAGTCACGCGAAGTACACATTTAACTAATATTGTGTAAAAAAAATGTGGCAACGATTGCAAAATGTTACGGAACACCGAGTTTAAAGGATGTCGGAGTAAAAGTTTACGGTCATAATACAATGTGCATTTTTTTTTTTATTTCACGAGCTAACTGCCATTAGAAATCATAAAGTAAGCTAATCATTAGCCAAAAATGTAAATTTGAGCTGAAAAATAAACAATCCGATACGAGATGGTGACAACCATTTTAATGTAAAGTTACGCGTATCATGACTAAATCCGACATCCCTTTAATAGTGAGTTACATAAAAAGCCTTAATTAACACTGCAGACACGTATGAAAAAGGATAGTGCAAGAGTGCAATACAAGTGCTTTATTGTTCAACATAAGGAAGAAAGCGTTACTGACATTGCGCCAAACCCCAGAAAATGGAAACAATGAAATGTTGATGAATACCAAAGCTACTCTTGTGAAACAATGATTAAATTAACCAGAAGATAACTAAAATAGTAGACGATGTAGCGTGATGCAGCCTTGAGCTTGAAGAGATGATGAACAAGCTAGTCGGAAATATTTTTGTAATTATTTGAGCAATAGTCACCCCAAATTAATTTGTCCAGAGCTTCGCCGGCATAATAGAGTCCAGTAACGAATCCTAGAAGCGCTAAGTAGAAAACTATCCTTAGAGGCCACGATAAAACGTCCAAGATGGGGTAAGCCCAGACTCCACTCATGTAGTAAACAAAGTGCATCCTGAAAATAAAAAGTGTTATATTGTTTGAGTTTTATTAGTTTGTACATCTCGTAAAATGATTAAATACGTTTGTCTATGTGTAATGAAGAAAGGTTTGAAATTTGTAAAGCTTTATAGTGTAAAGGACTCAATAGTTGGAGAATTTTGCTATTGAAAAATTTTAGTGACTTTTTTTTTAAAGAAAATCTTTTGATTAGTCAAAAGTTTTGTTTTATATATATGTATATATAAGTAGTCTACATTATTTTTGAAGTATGTAAATTAAAAAAAAAATAGCAACTATTTTTTTTTTAATTTACATACTTCAAAAGTAAAAGATATTAGATGAAACGTTGGATACATGAATTTACATTTATTTTAATGGGGTCCAATTATTGCTACTTCCCAATTCGAGCTCCAATTCATATGTAAGGTAAAGATGGACACTATGATCGTTTCTAGCATAAACTCGAAACTTAATTTAGAATATGAGTTGTATATTATAATTTTAAAACTCAAAATGATAACAATTTAGCTTAATTGTAAACTAAGTATTATAAACTGCATCAATAAATAATAAATTTTGTAATTTTCTTTTTTTAACTATAATTTTTTCGCATGCGTCCGACATTCATAGTGTCAAACTACTGAGTCCTCTACCTTATTTCGGTCACAAGAATGCATTAAAATATACATATCACGGCCAAATTTAATTCAGTCGTTAATATTTTGAGGCGCAAAGGAAAATAAGTTACCGTTTTTAAATATAAACCCTTGTAAAAAGCGTAAAAACCGGTCAATTATAAAATCAATAAATACCAAATCAAGTAGCACAGCATGAAAATAAACAGGATGCCCAAGCCCTTCGACCTCGATGGATAATTTCTAGGCGCCAGGAGCATTTCCAGCAGCGTGGCGAACATTATCATGGTGTGCATCAGGTGATTGAGCCAGGCCGGGAAGTACGGATCCAGTGCCTTGGGTAATACCAGTTCACGGTCCACGAACATCAGGCACCAGAACAGCATTCCTACGAACTATTCGAAAGAATTCGTGCAATATTCGTCCTGTCGCGGGAGGATTTTTTTTTTCTATCAAAGACAGGGGATACTTACCATCGACACTGGGAAACCGACGGAGGCGTGAAAGTTGTCCTTGAATCGGCGGATGAACGGTGGATTTTTCGGACTGATGTTGTTCGTTCCGAAGATGTCGTTCAGGAGGCATACTAGGAAAAACACCGCTTGGGCAATCTGCGGAATAAAAAAAATCGTTTTGTTAATGATTGACGGACAATTTTATATAAAATAGTTGGAAAATGTATATCTTAAACAGATTTACTAGTGCACGAGTTGTACTCCTTAATGCTATTATCTTTAAACGACCTAATTGAATTTAAAGACATTAATTAAGTTTGCTCTGGTTAATAATTTAGTAAAAAAAATACTCTTATAAAATTTCTTTCCATTCTTAGTTTATTAACAAATAAATATAAGTATAGAGCGATATAAGTTATTTTAAACTTACACAATCTATATTAATATTTTTAATAGTAATCACTTAAAAATAATCGTACTGCGTTCCATAGGAAAATAAAGAATTCACTGGTATAATTTGCAGATTTCGCAGAAAACAAGTGGCAAAGTACATAAGAATGTATACGGAACTGCAGCCACAGAAAAGCAAAAAGTCCTCCAAAGATTTTACGAAGATGTGAAAAATAATACGTAAACAGACGTTAAATCTACGCACAGAACAAAACCCGTGCCCAGTTCTACGTCACACTCTTCCTCCTTCCCACAGATGGAAGACTTCCATTATCGCCGAGAAAAAAAGGCCTCTGACGTCATTCGCCCGCAAACTCGCAGATTCGGGCGTTACGTCCGCGCGGCGTGCCTCGAGGAAGCGATATCTCCGCGGCGAGTTAACCTTTGGCTATATTTCGAGCCGCGCGGGCACCTGTGCACGGCGCGCCGTCACATTATTATGCGGTAATCCATTCGGCGCGCGCGCGCGCACAGAGCGGTAAAAGTCGCGCGGCTGCGGGCAGCTTTCGAGCGCTGCGCCGATCGCCGCGCGGGGCTTATGTCATACGGTAATTACTCGACTGTATCGCCGTCTAATTCTTGTTCGAAAGTCAGGGGGGGGGGACACCTTTGTACACGCTTTTCACGCTTACGCAATACGGAAGGCTGCTGCTGCTGTGCCGCGGCGGCGAGCGCGCGAGAAGAAAAGATCCGCGCCGCGAGAGAGACACGGAGTGGTAACGGCGAAAATCGGATTGCGCGCGCGAGAGGCGGGGGAAGCGTTGCGTTTTCGTTTTGACTGGACGGCGGAGCGGTTTTCGAATGCTGAACGCCGCCCGGCGCCCGGTGTTTTTGCGCTTTATTTACGCGCGCGCGCCGCTTCGGAGAAAAGACGCAAATGGTAATGCTAATTCCTCGAGGCTGGAGATGGAGGGTCCGGTTATTTATGAATTTGTTGATATAAAACATATTTACGGCGGCTGGTTGATGATACTTTAAATTTGTTTAATTGTTGGTTCGTGGATTTGTTTATGAATTTGTTCGTATAAAATGCATTTACGGCGGCTCTTTTATGATACCTTAATAAAGATTGTATTGCTTCGGAATAAAGCATAAAGTGAGCAACGTAACAGTAACGATTGTTCGTTAGAATAATGATCAAATTGCAGTTGCAATTTATCTAGAGAACCGAGTTATGTTTGGCTTTACGCAACTTGCTGTAATTTTTATTTGTTATAAATGGTTAAAATTTCTTTTACTGCGCCATTGAATTGAAAATCGAATATTTTGTAGATAACTAAAAAATGACATAAGCAATAATTTTCAAATACGCAATATGTATGATGTAAAATATAATTTTGAAGTAATAAAAACACGATTTTAGAAGTGAATTTATGATAAAAAAATGAAAATAGTCAATTTGTAAAAATTCTAGAAAATACTCTTTTATATTATTTTATGCGTTATATCAGAATGTATTATCTGGAAAACTAAGTGGAGAAAAATTTGTAAATTAAACGTAATTTAAATTTCATTTTCATCAATTTGTCTCAGCACGAAATTAAATTTAATGTTGTGTTACATATTACTAAATAAAGATATTAATTTATTTGAATCTAATATAGTATAACTTTGCGCAAAATTGCACTGCTTTTTAGATTACAAGTTAAATTACGCAGCTCACACATTATACAAATTCGTCAGAAATTTCTGTCACAATTACCGACACGGCCGTATGATTAATTTTGTAAAAAAAAAAAATTTAGAACCCGACGTCGCAACTTTAATGATCAGTTTCCCTCCAATGCCAACAATTGAGAGGTATCGATTCCAGAAAAAAGATTATTTGTAATCGACAGTTGGGAAGCGTAAAATTAATTTTAGAAAAGATGGCAATGAACTGTTTGCACATCCGTTAGTTAAAAATGACAAATGCACACATATACGACATGCGTTTGCTCGTCGTCAATATTCATTCCGAGCACTAAATTTTCTAATTGTAATGTTCAAATGGTGTCTGTCATTAAAATTTTATTCGCGACAGTTCGCCATATTATCTTTGGTTATATTTCGTTTAGCATAAATTAACATATTCAAATCTGTAAGACAAATACAGGTTGGCAAGGTTGGAATGTTATTTGTCAGATAAAATTTGCTGAATTCTTAATTTTTTCGAGATCGCGCCAGTTGTTCTTGTTAATAAAATGGAGTACTTCCCAACCCTGGTAGAAAATTAATCAGTTGGGCTTTTTTAGCTAAAATTGATGTCTAAATTAAATAAAAACAATTGGAAAATCATTTTAAAAGATAAAATATCATAATGCTGAAGTATTCAAGCGCAAACATATTTAATTATTTGATGAAAAAAAAATAATAGTAATTTGTCCTTTTCAACTACAAAACAAGCTAAGAACTTGCTAAAAACTGCTTAACATTCCTACCAGGGAAGTGGCAAAATTATAAATTAATGCAGAGAGCAATACTCTATTTTTTTTAATAAAAAAATTTTAGTGTTAAAATGAAAATGGAAACATACGCGATAAAAATAGGATATAATAAAAATAGGATATTTAGGCCAATCCAATTTATAAGCAATAAATTTACAACATTTATCTTTTAATTGCAGTGTTTCTTCAGAGATGTATGAGCTTTGCTTGAATAATTTGCCTGACGGAGTTAGAAATCACTTATACAAAACGCCGCAATCAAAAAATAGATGTTGCAAATTTATTGCTTACAACTTGGTATTGGTCCTCAAAGGATCCTTTGCTAATTGTTCTTACGAGCAAAGGATTTGTTCAGTAGATAATAAAGGTATTTGTTTGAAAAAAGTAAGCCTTTTTTTGTTTAACAATTACGCTTATTATCCCAAAAAAAAAAAAACAAATTGGCATCTAATCAACATCTGAATAATCTGCACCACCAAAAATCTCAAAGGCCGATGTTTCACACTTATTCAATTTGCTAACCGCAACGATCAAAACATTCGATCGCAACCTAACCTCATTTCCCTGCGACAATAAAATAACTCCCCGATCTTT
Source organism: Ormyrus pomaceus (assembly GCA_900474385.1). Taxonomy (NCBI): domain Eukaryota; kingdom Metazoa; phylum Arthropoda; class Insecta; order Hymenoptera; family Ormyridae; genus Ormyrus; species Ormyrus pomaceus. Next base: position 8,949 of record UCOM01001002.1, read on the forward strand.
CTCTCCAAACTTTCAAAAAAGCCACGGCAAAACAAAGAAAATACAAACCGCGTCCCAGAAGGTGAGGAACTTGAACTTCCCCCCGTAGGCGTTGTGAATCCTGCCGACCTCCTTGGGCACGTGGGTGTGCAGGAGGTCGTAGTAGACCGAGAAGGCGAACTGCACGAACGCGGCCGCGTGGAAGACGGTCAAAAAGTTTTCCCGCATCACGGAAAATCAGCCGCCACTCCTCGGCGACAATGGCACCTTTCTGTAAACGGTCTTTTATTCGCTGCACTTGTCGCCGGCGCTGCTGTCGCCGCCAAGGCGAGGCATTCTTCGATCAAAATATTGATATATAAATCCCGAGTCTTTTACACACGCAAATGCAGTGCCGCGTGTCTTTTAGCTTCCTTTGTCTCCGTTCGGTGTTCTTGTTTCAAATGTTTCCGATTATTATACTTGACCGATTTTCAAAACAGTTTTTATAGTTATTTAATTTTTATTTTATTACCGCGCGCAGAATAATGAGTAAATCGTAATAGAGATTATTTTTTATTGCATAGTACTCGATTTGTGTGCGTTCAATGTTAAAGTAGTTTTTTCGTTAAAAATTGTATTCACAAAATATGTTAATAATTTTTTTTTTTTTAGATAATTTCCTTTAATATACTCTTGAACAAATTATAGTAATAACTTGCGTCAAATTTTGGACAATCTGCTCAATGGTCCACATTTGTCAAGCTGGACCTATGTTGATCAAGGATCTTTGAACACACACCGACTGCTACTATTTATATTCAAACGAACGTCATCCGAAAACATCTGATTCACTGGTCAACGACCTACCCTAAATCTTTTTTCTAAACCAGCTGTCATTACGTAACTTCACTGCCTCACAAGCCGAAAGACCTACTTTACCAAAGAGCAACACGCAAACGTCACGCCGAAAGAGGAAGCTATACAGAGACTCGGTATGGTTTTCATCCCACCCCGTCGCTCGGCAGCGGCACAATACCGGCCAATTGTGCTTGAAAGCCTCCTCTTTAACCAAACGTTACACATAGCTTAGCGCTCGTTGACCCGCTCCCGCTAAAAACAGCCGCGAATAGAGTCCATCTCAAGGCCTCGCCGCGCGAAAATCAATCGCGCGCTTCCCCGAGCCGCGGAGGCCGCTTGGCTAATAAATTATTTTCCCGTCGAATCGTATTGCGGAGCTCTCTCGACGCGTACACCGGAGTTTGCGACACGCCGCGCGCGCTTGAACGCCCAGGAGAGTCCATCGAATTATTGCAGGACTTGGAAAAAGCCCCGGTTGGGAAATGTGCGCGAGAGCTGCTATTCGCGCCGCCGGGTTTAGGAGCGATTCCGGTGGCTGGTGCTTTGTTTACTTGCAACGATGAACTCGATTGGTCACCGAAGTGGTCGATTAACCGTCTGAGTAACGTTTATTGTCAACAATTCCGTTGGAGCGGGAAAATCTACTTGATTTTAACTGAATTTCGTCGGTTAGCGAGGACACTTTATTGGCAAACAAGCCCATTGCCGCGTCAATTGACAGTAATTCCGTTCTGCATAACAAGAGTGGAGGCTCTTGCTGCAAAAACTGTTTTTTCCCTCCGAACGTTTCCTTCGATTCACCGAGAAACTTCTCGCGCGTTCGAAACAGCCACATTATTGACTCATATTATCGAACCGTTTACAAAAGCCTGTGCCGCCAACCGACTCTCCTCTGTTTACGAAAACCTCGCGGCATCATTTTTCCGAAGAACTATACACCTCGTGCTGGCGCACCGCGATCAGGAATCCGCGCACACAGCACGTGAACAACGCTGTCCACCACGCAGCATCGATCGCGCACACCTACGCCTCCGAAACCCAACCCAACCGTCGCCGCCGAGCGACGAGCTTTTTTTTCTCCTCGGGCTTCGAAAAACCACACCGACTCTCTTCCGCGTGGGCACTGCGTTTTTTTGCGCTGTAAAAGACACGCCACTGCCGGGAAACTCCGTCCGATCTGTATACCGAGCAAGGCAGCGGCCAGTACACGTCTCCCGCGGGGAAGCCTCGAGTCGAGCGGGGACGGATTCTATTTTCGCAGCGGCTCCACGGCGCGGGCCGAATTCGCGGCTCGACTGTCACTCCGCGCGGGAAGGCACAAGAAGCTCTCGCGCGGCGTCCAACTGCCGCGGCCGCGTTCGGGGAACTGACTGACCGGAGCGCGGAGGCTAAGCATCCACAGCGCGCGCGGCGCGGGTTCTTTTCACTCGGCCGCCCCGCGACGACGCCTGGGACACACATGTGCAGCGCAGTCGCGCGGCTGATTCGATTGCGCGAGGATTTTTTTTTGCTTTTTTTTTTTTGTAAGCGCCGATGGGCTTTGTTGTTTGGTTTTTTTTTTATTTTGTGATGGTTGGAAGTAGTGGAAGGGTTGTTGCGTTTACCGTTGGGGTAAGAAATTTTTATTTTTAGATAGGGTTTTTTGGGTTGGGTCTCGGCTAATTTTTTGTAATGAATTATTAGTAATAATAGTGTGGTATTTTTAGTACGTGCTTTGTAAGAATTTAAAGTTAAAAGGGTGGTATTTTATTGTATAATTTATTCAAAATTGAGTGGGTGTTTAAAAATGAAAACGTATTGATCATTGATTCACATTTTTAGTAGATTTAAATTTTAGGTGAAATGTACTGTAGTTAATTAAATGAAACAAGTCTTATCTCTATATGCATACATTGTTTTGATTAATTCCTTCCAAATTTTCTGTAATCTTATAAAATTGAATTTTAAATTTAACTAATATTAGAATACTTCAGAATCTGTACTAAATAATAATGACCTTTACACTCAGCTAAAAATGACGCAACTAATCTTTACACCCTCAGATTTATCAGTAAAAGCAGTCAATGTTTCTACAGCAATAGCTTTCAAACTACGCTATGGAGTTTTTAAAATTTTTAAATTTTTGTTTTAAAAAACAGAATTCCATAATTTACCGTAACAGGCTGCACACGAGAATGTGCACTGAATCAAGATAATCGATCGACCAACTGATTCCTTGGAAGTTATGTAACACCGAGAAGGGCGTTGACATGCAGTGCATAAAATGAATGCGGTCAATTTTTTCCCAAACAAGCATATAGAATTTCAAAATGATAGAAAAGGTTCGCCACATGATTCGAGCAAACATTTAAAATGTTGAATTTTTTTACTAATAAGTAAAAGATACTATACATTGATTACATTATTTTCCACATTGAAAATTGAAATGCAATAAGAACTTATCGAGCCTTAAATTTAAATGGACAAAATTTCAAACAACTTTTCCTCGCCTAATTATATCGTTAAAAATCTAAAGTCACACGTTTAAACAGAAAATAACTTCTAGATTAAAATGCAAAAGCTGCAAAAAAAAAAATGAAAATAGACGAAACTCGTCGTCGAACGGGTCAAACCAGTTTCCCTCGCGTCCACCAACAAACTCTATCTGTCATTCCCCCGTCGAAGAAAAGACTCTCCTTACATAACGGAAAACCTACTCGCCGACCCCCGACCACAACATTTCGGCGTCGGAAAGCTCTGGAAGAAAAAAGAAAAAAAAACAGCCGCTTTTGGCCTCGTCTCTCGGCGTCAAAGGCGCGCGAAAAAGAAAAAAAAAACGCTCGCGGAAACACTCGGCATTAGAAAGCACCTCATCCCGATGCCCCGGCATTCCGCGCCTGCGAACTATCTCCCCGGCGCGGAGTGTATATATATGTATAACGCAACTGCGCGCCGATTTCGAAAGCTCGGTGAACGGCGCGCGCTAATGCAGATTTTAGGAAACGCACGCGAGGAGGGACGCACGGCGCCGCAGCTGCGCTCTTGCGAGATCGAGCGACTCGTTGATCTTCCCGCCGCGTACATACGTATATACTTTTCGAGGTCTACTCAAGAGGCGGAGGGGCATCGTTGACATCGGCGCGGGGAGATTTTTCCCGTTGTCGGGGCGTGCGTTCTTTGGATTTTGGGGGAAATGCGAGATTTCGCCCGAATATCGGGTTGTTTAGTTGGGTTGCGGGTGAAGAATTTATTAGAAAATCGTGGATTTGAAGGTAAGTGCGTATGCTCATCGTCTTAATTAGGCGCTCAAGCCGATCTTTCGACATCTGGCTTGATGTAAGTAACTTATCTGTTTACGTCAACATTGCAATGAAACGCACAAGTGTGGGAAATTGTTAAGTTTTCATTGCGCAAGCTAAAGGATAAATTATTATAAACTTTAATTACAATTTTATTTTTAAAAAGCTCGCGCAACGTACAATTTTCTCGAATCCACCGTCTCGCGATACCCCACAAAAATTTGCAATCAGAATCGAACAGCAACATATTCGGACGTGCCGAAAGATTAGCGAACTATTTACGCGCCTCCAAAGAGAAAGGTCTCATTTCTCCCGGCGAATCGGTCAAGTTTTGCAACGATGAGTTCTGATTGGATTCGAAGATGTACATAAGTATAAGCAAGAGGCAAAACTGTGCGCCGTGAATGAATTTTCGAGCCGCTCGCGAGAGGTGAACGCGGAGTGACCGTACAGACGTAATAGGCGAACTTGCCGCGATGTGTAACGGGTTACGGGTTTCTTACCGATATTATGTCACGATTAATTGGCATTTCATAACTTATATTCGCAATCGACAAAGTTGTTGGATGCTGTACTTCTAAATCGGGGGTTATGCAAGCGCGGTAAGAGCTGTAAAGTGGCGTGAATCGAGGATCAATTTATTAATAAGTGCTGTGTACGGGTACTCAATTTTTCTGTTAAAACTGGGTATATTCGTTATTTAGGAATGTTTTCAGTAAAATTCTTTGGGTTTTGAAATTATATTTAACGTTTCGTAAAGGTGATTAATAAATCATACATTTATATTGGTTACATTAATGCGTTACGTTCTATGGTGAAAACAAATTTACTGTCGAAGAATTTTGTAATTTTGTGCAAGGCGATGTTTCTTCTAGATTGAAAGATTTCCAGAATGTACGTATTTCTTAATAATGAAGCGGGACTCATTTTATTGAAAAAGAGATTTGGTACCGATTTACGAAATTTTAACGTTTTTTTCAAGAAAGATATTTCATTATATTATCTAACATTTCATATTTGAGCTATGTTTCCTAAATGTGAACCTCTTTACAAGCTGAATTTAAAAACGTAATGAGATGTGGCACAAAAGCATTCTTCTAATTTGCGTGATTACACGTCTAGTTCAGCGGTAGAAAAGTTTTAGAAGACAAAAGTAATACGTGAATCATTGCAATGTACTTAGTCGCTTGAATAAGAGATTTGCATCTAAAAAATGTATGCGTAACAGTATTTCATTGGCATTTCAGAAAACTTGATTGATTGCTTCACAACATTAATTGATTAAAATGCCAGGATATCAAAAATAAAGTAAATCAAATTTTGATGTAATCAGATTTTGACATTTTACTTTTCAGCATTAATATTTTTATTTACGTAAAATGTAAACAAAAAATGTACTGGAATATGATTATAGATATTTGTCAAATATCTAAATACTAAAGCATCGCTGAACTTAAGTTCATTGAACTTTCATAAAAACATTGTTCCGAAAAACGTAAGAAAAACAAAAAGAATAAACTGCAGTGAAAATTTGGCTAATACATTCTGAGAGCCACCCGTCCGCTCGATGTATTTGAACAAACGTAATAAGTAATAAGTTTTAAGTTATAAGTAATAAGTTTTTAATAATATATTAATCATATAATACGAAATCGAAATTGAAATAGTGTAAAAGTAAACATTTTCAAACAGAAATTTTTATAAAAAAGTTAATAATTAAAATTGGTGTACTGTTTATTCAACCTAAAATCCTTAAAATATTGCATAGAAACACTTAATGGATAATGTATTATAAAATATATATTTTTTTTAATTAAAAAAAACGTGTATTTATTTTCATCTTTCGCTCAAATTTTTAAATAATCAAATCCAGTTTTGAACAGTTGCATAATTATATGATTTCCCTTAATTATTCGTTACTGAGAAATGCATTAAATTAATATATGCATATAAAAACTGCTACATTCTTTTATTCCCCAGTCTTCGTGGAAACCAAAGAAAGCGAAAGGCTTAGATGCATGCAGTATGTGCGGTCGAATTGGTTACGAGATAAACGCATTTGGAATGACTCCATAGTCCATTGGCACTTGAGGCACAAAGTAAAGTAGTAGTTGAGTAAAACACAGAGGTCTGGCCCCTGCATTTCGATCGCGGTTTCTCTTAACGCGTATCTTAAACATCGGTAAACGCTCTTCGTGTAAATTGGCGATTAATCAAGAAGACGATAATTAAACGCAGTAGATTGGTTTCGGCAATGAGTTATATGTTGAGCCATTCGTCAATAAGATATGCGTATTATATCGATTAATGAAATGTTTATGTGGGATATTTTGTTTTATTAAATAGGAACAACGACCTTCGTTGAAAATTAATAAGTTGTTAAAGTACATCAGTACATCAAGATAAGTATAAGAATTTAGAAAATATGCTTGATGGGAAATAAAATTTTAAAAATGAGTACAAAAGCAGTTAATTTCTAGAAAAACTACTACGTTTTTAACGAGCGATGAAAAGTTTTTTGTCACATTTTCTAGGTACTTCTGAGTTTGACCGAAAAAGTGAAAATCTCAAAATTGTTCAAATTGATTTTGATCTCCTATGGGAGAGTGGTATTAATTTTTCAATCACAAGTAAATTCGTACATTTATAAAATTAATATCTGAATCTATTTACAATTTTTTATCTTTGAGTGAATTAAAGGCACGCAGATCTATTTTTACAATTATTTCAATAATGACATACAGCCACTATTTTTGCCTTTCTTATAGACACGAAAGAGCTATCACATTACGTATTGCATTAACACAATGAAATTAATCAAAATCAATTGAGTTAAAAAACATTTCATTAATAAGTAAAAATGTGCCCACCTTTAGGCGGCTTCTATTATAACTACTTATTGCATAGTTCAAAAATGGAATCGATTTTTACCTGGACCAATAGGAATTGAATTGTTTGAAAGTTTAATTCAACTAAAAATCTTGAAATATATAAGGCATTGGTTATATATTTTGCAGAGGAATTAAAATATCAAAAGTTGAATTAAATAAAGATTATTTCATTGAACCTCATTTTGTAACACTTAAATTTAAGCAAGATAATCATTGATAATAAGCTTAAAATATCAACTAGAAATTCTCCTGAAATTTCTAAATTTTTAAATACTAGAGCTCGTCAAGCGCGCATTAAATTTTCGTAGATTCCTTTTATAATTCTATTATAATTTTCTGACAATTAAATTAAATTATATGAAAATAATTGTATTAAATTCCATTTATAATAAATAAATTATTTAAAACACTTGAAAACATTTTTAATACTACCACGTGTTCTGGGCTCCTATTCTCCAACGATAAACGAACACGAAAGTCAAAGACAAAAGATATAAAATGTGTAAGTTAAACAAAGACAAGATGAGTCGTTTTGTTCCAAAACAGCTTCGCAGATTTAATAGTTTGTCTTCACTTCTAGACTTATCATTTTCTGCAAACTCATCGTGCTTTGACGTTATCACGACAATGAAACGTAACAATTAAACACATGTAATGTACTAACAATATGTATGTGGTAAATCTAAAAATTCTTGTTGATCAACTTACATTTTTACAAAAGATGATTAGAATCATAACTCAAATTGCAAAAATAACCAAATCAAAACTTTAAAATTTATATTGTTTAATTCGTTTGATTAAACAAAATGGAAAATGTTAGAACTTAAAAAACTATTTAACACTTACCACATTCCAAACTGTCAGGTATTTTGCCTGACCGACATCAAAGTCTTGAAATCTCTCCCTTAATATTGGAATATCCAAAACGACGAAAGTACTGTACACTGTGATTATGTACAAAGTTAATATGGTAATGTGACTGACGGTTAAAAGAATTGACGTCCCCATTTTGAATTCTGAAAAAATTATAAAATATTATGAAATTTTTCATATTTTTTATAGAACAGTGAAAAAAATCGTTATGAATACTTAAAATACATAAATATTACACTATATTCAGAGATCTCAGCTTAAATTAAATATATTTTTATTTTTTAATCTTTAATTTGATCAGTTTATATGAAATATAATGCATAATATTATTCAAGGATATTATCAGTTTCCGTACGTGTTCGCATTTACTTTAGTAATTATTGTTTTCCGTCTTTTTTGGTAATCTCTTAATGCTTCAAGCGATATAATGAAATATTTGATTAGTCAGCTCTTAGAGATAATTATGCCATTTAGTGTGTTGTTCTATCATACCTACAAATTATTTTTAACTGACTAATTTTTATTTATCTAAGGACAAAATCTGTCTGATATCAAAATGGTTCTTCCGATTCTGAACTAAAAAAGTCGAGAATATAATTATTCTCGACTAATGCGCGATTCAATATCAATATTTAGCATCATTGAAATGATGTCTTTAGTAATTAAAAACAAACTGAAAAACTTGTTTATGTAAAAACTAAATTAAAACTGTTTGTACTACTGATTTCAATTTTTATTTGCATGAGCCGTCTATCAGACAATTAATATGTCGATTTTAAAGCTTCCAAGGTTTTCGTCGTCTATAATGAATTAAGATATTAAAAACTATATATTTTTTGCAAAATTATGCAAATATTATTATTAATTTGAATTTTTAAATATTTTATATTATTGCTTAGATTAATAAAATCAATTAAAAAGATAAATAATTCCATTAATAAATTAAAATAGCAAGATATTACACATATTTTTTTATTTAAATCAGAATTAATCAGATTTTTCGATAAAGAAATCAGAACTGTCTGTAGCAAATATACGTATATATTTTTTCGTCTTGTTTTGATTGACATATCTTTTATTTCATTTCATAATGCGATGTCTGGCGTCTGGAGGATAAAGTTCACGAGAGTAGATTTAGAAGGTCAGGGTTGATAAAGTGCAATTGAGATTACGAGTTATTATTAACCTGAATTTCGATATAAACTAATAATGCAGTTTCTGTAAAATAACTTTATTAAAGCCAACAATTTCCTTTCATTTTTCACAAACAAACAATAAATAATGAAAGAAATGTATTTATTATCACAGGATTAAAACATGTATTTAGCACAAATAAAGATAGAAGCAATTCGTAAATTAATAAACTAGGCGTTTTATATTGGAAATACGACAATTAGCTTCTTCGATTGGACACGATTAAAATTAACCACAGGCCTCTGGACGAATCACGAGGCTCCGTTCTACCAATTAAGAACCGTCGATCACTAAATTTAGGACTCGCTATGAGAAGAAAAGCATTCTGCCCTTTTGGAATGTGCCGCACGATCTATATGTATACGCAAGATGTGTGCATAATCTAAAATTGTAATCAAGCAAGTGTCATTGAATTCTAAGGCTGAATTTATTAATTTCTCATTTAAATGCGCAAGGTCAAGACCGCGATGCACAAAAAAATTAAATAATAAAATTTAGTTCGAATCTCGGCAACGACTCCTGCCGCATTACGTGACATAATGTTTTAACGCTCAAATTTCATACCGATCTGCCACGGAACTCCGCTCGATGTGCAATTTTTTTACCCATAGATTATGCCTCCGGCATTTTAATTTCATCCGTTTGGCCTTGATGAGGCGCGACCGCTTGCGTTACGTACGCACGCGAATAAAGGACAAACCGCGGAGGCAAGATGAAAATGCGAAAAAAGCTTGCGTCTCTGGGGAAGAGCTGAGAGCCGCGAGAGACTCGTACGGAGAAACATAATGACAGACTCTCGTCGAGGCTTAAAGAATATTATTTTTTAATTGCTCGCACGTCTCGTTTGACATTTTGTAATGCTCGATAAAAAGAGCCTAACTAAATTATTATTCAGCATAACCTAGTTCGGACAAATTGCTACTTAAAAATAATTACTCGAGTATGTCCGCGCCGCGGCGTTCGAAACCGCATATTTTTCATGCATATCTTATTTTAACGGAGAGAGAGAGAGGTCGGACACTGTAACAAAAACTCGTTAACGTTGATAGATTCGAACGGAGCATTTGCATTTTTCACTATATTTCTCTTCTGCTTCGAGTTATATCTGTGCTATTTTCACTGGTAAGCGCGTTGATTAGCGGAAAACAAATGCAAGCTTTTCGAGTTATCGTTATCAGTTGAATTGTTGCAAGATTGTGTGCGATGTGCATCCGCTGATTTATTTCAAGTCTTTATTTTTAATCAGGAAAGAAACGTTTCCGTGATCAAATTTAAATAATTCGTAGACGTAGAAAAATTGAAGTGTTTTGAAATCGGTTGTAAATCAAGAATTCAATTGTAATCATCGATAATCGGTTGTAATCACTGGCTTCAGGAAATCTTGAATGATACGTTATTATTTGGGCACAGTAGTTGTACTTAACCTTGAAACTTTTAAGTAGAATTGAAATTGATTAGTTGAGTTAAAAGATATATAATTTTCTATTATAATTTGTAAGGTTAGAATTGGTCAAAATATCCAGTCATTCAATAACTCGCTCGAGAAATATATACAGCTACTTCAATCAAGCACTTCCAAGATATTATCAGTAATTTTGAAATTGATTAAAAACAATTTTGATCATATTAAAAATGAATCCTCCGAAAAAGGAAGCTTAAATTACCTTTTTTAAATTAAATTAAGCACATTCCAAACTTCGCGATATATCTACTTCTCAATAACCGTTCCTATAAATTTCGCAACAACAACGCAAACGAACCCCTCGAAGTAAACCTCCTGCCAACGCATCACACCCGAGAATCCCGTCGATATACTCACTCGTCTTCGTCGTTCGTTTTCGTCCTCGTCAGCTCGTTTCCCTCGTCCGGTCTCTCTTCTGGAGTGGTCGGTCGTGCTTTGCCGCAGCGCGTAAACTCAGACTCTTATCCGGCTCATCCGAAATCGCGGCGGCGGGTATAGGTGTCCGATAGACGGGCGGAAGGAGGAGGGGGGCAGGGAGGCCTAAGGTCAAAGCCGCGTGCGCCGCTGCTGCTGCTTGATCGCCGGCGCGCAAAGCGACCGGAGCATGACTGAGAATTCACGGGCGCGCTGAGCTCGCTCTCTGTGTGTGACTTGCAGGATGACGACGATGATGATGATGATGCGTGCCGATCAGCTCCCTCCTCTTGCGCAACTCCTCTACGATGACTGGGCGATTCGGGGGGAACCGGTCGCGGCGCGTCGCGTATACGAAGTTCCGCTAGGACGTGGCTCGCAGGACTAACAATAAGGGCCGGCGGAGCGTCCTGTGGCGCTGCTGAGGTGTGTGTATGTGCGCAAGCGTGCTACATGGTCGGAAGGGGGGACGCGCGGCTATCTGCCGCCGCGTTCCACGTGACGTAACGCGTCTGCCAAGCTCGAGCCTCCGCGTGGCAGGTGGAAGAGTGTGTGGGTAAGAGAATGAGTTCACGCCGATAAATTGTGCGAGTGTGCTTTTGTCGAGCTATCAGCGCTGGGAGGTGAACGCCGGTACATGGCGGCCTCTCGCCGCTGGAACATCAACTTTGATGCAGATGCTGGTTGTCGGGGTTCGGGGGTTCGAATTGAGACGGCTTTTTATAGGAATTCAATCATTCAGTGTATTTTAGTGAACATTAATTGGGGTGCATTTCGTGGAAAGTTTCCTGAAAAACTTACATGATCTAATAAATAATGTGGATAACTAAATAAATTATTTTATACCATTATTAGCAACAAGAAATTTTAGTGTAAACTAATTGGCATGGGTCTTTATAAGTATTAAACATTTTTTTATTCAACAGGAATTTTTAACCACTTGCATCGTAAATTTCTGAAATGTAAGTTCCCCAAATTTTACATGTCTTATCTTTATGCAAACAAGTGATTTTGCCGAGCTGATTCGCATATTCTTATAAAGAATGCGAATATTTAGCATAAACATTTGCCCGGGGTGTTTTAACTATGACGCGGTTAAACAGAGAAAGTTCAGACTAAATAATCTTGTAACGTCATAATCATAAACTTATTTTTGGAAGTCTTATTTTTGAACTTCAAAGAAAAGGATTATGGCTTGATTTTCACATTATTTTATAGAATGTTTTTTTTTAATTACTTTAATATAAACGCGATAAGTGTGCAATTAAACTATATACATCTAATTTTGTGATAAACTTTCTACAGTTTAGCAAGAATGTTGATAAAATAAGCCAGAAGATTAAAGTAATCGAGCTGAATGTTTTCTTAAGGAAAATGAAGCCTTGATATTTGCATCCTCGACTTCTTCTCAAAACAGATTTTTTGCAATAGACTTGCAACACTAAACTCGCATTGATTCAGATACCAATTATTAAGACACAATATTCAAATTATCGCCTCTAAAGCGACAGATAAAATATTCTCAAATTTTAATTATGCTTTTATCAAAAGCAATAACGCGTAAAAATCATTTTCATCGCAAAAAAGCTTGTAAATCATTATTGCGTATCCTACTTCTTCCAACCGTCGCATCTGCCGAGAGTCATCCAAATTACTTCGTCATTTTCCATCGCGCTGTTTTATAATAGTTGAAGCGCTTTTTGCGTCGATAATCAAAGAAAGAGCGATTATCGGCGTCACCTTGACATCAAGTGTCCGTCCACCTGTAATAGCCGACTGATCTCGTGGAAGCGCATCCTGTGTGTCGTTACCCAAAACTGCCGCGTCTACGAGGGAATTGTTGGAAAAGCGGTATTCTTTGGAAGTCCAGTCGCGGTCGGCGAGCAGATGTCCTTTGGGCGTTGCGACATATATAATTGTTCCTGCGTAGCCTTGGTTGTTTACTGGAAATTTTGGAGTAGCTTCGTTCGTGGAACGCGGCGCGGGTCGAGGTCTCGTAAGTATTCTTGAGAGTTTTTATCGGGAAGGTTAAAGTTTTCTATTAATTCTTATTAAAACTTTGAGAGAAACTTGTAGGAGAATGTTTTGAGTTATTTGTAAAATGGCAGGCTTTGTACATCTGAAAGTGCATGATGGATTAGTTTAAAATGCTTGAACGCAAACTTATCAATATTAATTAAGGTTGTATCTTTTTATTTTTTAAATAAATTAAATTTTGTATGTTAATTTTCGTAAAACGAACAAAGTGCTAAATTAAGTTTCTTAAAAAAACATCGTTTATATTAAACAGAAAACTGACAGTAGATTCTGAAATAAAATGTATGAAGCAAATAAAATATACAATATTACTAATTTTCGTAAGACCTTTTATTGATTTCGATTTCTTCAGCGCCGAGGGATTTATAAATTGTTTAGTTGACAATGACGCAAGTTTGAATACTTTATGATCCATTCAATTTACTGAAAGCATAAATAAGTTCGAACCGGTACCAAAGAAAATAAATCAACCGTAGTTCAGACTTTTTAAGAATATCATGCAAAAATGACATTTTTCTTTTGGAAAACAATAATTAATCACGGAAGTAAAATTTAAAGAGCCTATCCAGCAATTCCTTTCTACGAAGTCTGCCATCTGTCGTGTTTTTACATTAGGTACAAAACGTGCGGTACGAAATACTGTACTTTGAATACTGTCGATAAATCAGTGTCGACAAATAAAAAATTTTTTTTTTCAAATTTTAAAAAATTAGTGCTTTAGAACGTCTTACGCGATTTTTAAAAAGATTTTTTATGATAAATAATTTGAAAATTTTTCTTGAAATTTAGGTATAAATTCTTGCAAAAAGAAATTTCATACACAATTTTACAACTTTATAGTATTTTAACTATTCGTTTAACGAGCAAAAATATATTTATTAATTAATGTTCAAGAGGATCTGATTTTTTTCAAAAGAAGATACTAAAGTTGTAATACAATATAACTACAAAAATTTATTGTTTAAAAGTTATTTTCAGTTTATTGTACTGTTGATAATACTTAACGACTAACTAATAAGCGCATTAAAATGATTGTTAAAAAATAAAAATCTGTGTCGTGTCTCTGTGTGCCGTAAACCAAAACTTTTATTGGAAACACCTGTTGCATTTAGTCAATGATTTATGAAAGGTAACTTTCAGCATTTTTATTAAAAGTTTTCCATTTAAAATTTTATTTTAGTAGGTTTTTCTAAAACTTCAAGTCATATTTTTCGATAACTGTCAAGTCAATTAGAAGACATTGATTATCATTTCTTTTAAAAAATTTAATAAAGAAACGTTGTAAATTTTAATTTTAATTAAGATCAATTAAAAGTAATCAAAACCACTTGGAGCCTCCACATTCTCTTCTGGGGGTTTCCCAGTAAGGAAAAATCTATGGTAAAAATTACGCGCAATTAGTCTTGATTTTTTAATAATTTCTCTAAATTATTCGTTCACCTGTCGACCACTAAAACCTTTTGTTCATTTTCATCAATCCCTAATTATTTAGCCCAATCGGCAGCTGCATTTAGCGCGCCAATTTCCAAGCAAGTGTTGATTATCGAACCCAGATGGAGAATCCATTCATCTTCCGCCGCAGAAGAAAGACAAAAGGACTGTACGAAGAACAATTTGCAGTAAAAATGACATTTTATTCTCAAAATTTTAGTTTTTAGTGAGTTGGTACCAAACTGTGAAAATCTACAAAAATGACTATAAGTTTCTTGTAAATTTTAGGATTCATGCTATATTTTCATGTTTTTTTCCAGTAAAATTTGTTACAAGCATCGAAACGATCTATTAAAAATTACTAAAAACTTTTATCTAACTTGCAGTAAGGATTTACAAAATATTCTATAACTTTTAAGTCAACTAAGTTTTAGAGTACAGTATATAGCAATTTTCTCCCCCATCTCTAAAACCCCCCCAAACACCAAGCAGCCAATTAATCCCCACCTTTCCAGCCTCCACCCCCAACTCCCCTCGATCCAACCCAATATTCCCCGTTCGCCAAAGCACCATAGCAACGTGTCCGTCGGCAACAAAGCGTCGTCGTCCCTCTCACGTGCCGCGACGTTCCTCCTGCGTTCGACACGTGCGGCGGCGGCGGCGGCGGCGGTGCCGACATGGCCGCGCGGCGCGGAAACCGTATCGATGTTGCAGAGACCGCGGCGCCGTGGCGACGGCGGCGCTCGCGAGCCGCGCCGCTCAGTTCTCCCGCGACTCCGAGCGCGGAAGCGTTCCGTGCGTGTTCCACGAGCCGACAGACGTGCAGTCAGTCCTCCAGGCGCAAAGGTCGCGGTGCATTATATCGCTTTCCCCGTCCCGGAGGAGCGTCTCGTCTGGGAAAGCTGACGAGTCGAGAGAGTCGGTGAGTCACGGTTGAGTGTGCCCCTTGGTATTATAACTGGTTTCGGAGCGGTTTTCATTTTCGGTAATCTTGTTTGCATTCCGAGGCGGTGCGTTTCGCCGTTCGAATCGAATTTTAGCTTCTTTGTCGGAACGGAGCGAAATCGTTTCGCGCGCTGCTTTTTATACGCCGCTTTTCCGCGGACAGTGACGAAAATTGGCTCTTCCGGCAGTGTGCTGATTAGAGAGTCAGTCGCTCGTTCGAAATGTGCTGCGAAAAAGAAATAAAAAAAAAAACAGGTTTCGTAATGCAAATTGCATAATTTCTCGCATGGAACGATTCCCGAGAAAATGTATTCGCTATCGCCGCGTTCGGACTGCTTACTTTATTTTTAGCCCGATTTCCAGTTCTGAAATATGGTGTATATCGTTGCCGAGCTCGCTTTTTCGAATCTTCGACCGGAATCGCAGTTTTATAGCGTCGCCCGACGTAACTGCAGATGTAACGATATCCCTGAATAATGAACATTCGGACGTAAAACGCTCTTCAAGGTTATTCACGCCTAAGTGGATCCGGAAAAGGCGTGACTGTGCATCGATACGAATTGTTTATTTTATTTTTTTCCGTTTCTTTTTTTGTTCGACGATACGAAAGGGTTCACAAAAGGCAGGAGCGTTTAATGGTTTCGCCTCGTGCTTTATTTTCGACTGCAATCGCACGCGTCGCCTTCGCGGATCGACGTTTTTTTTTTCCGCGTACTGGCCGGTTTGCAGTTTACGGATATGTGCAAGACGTCGTTAAATATTTATAATAATAGCTGTAACTGTCGTTGATTGTGCGATAAAAGCGACTCGGGTCACTCACAAGACTCGCTTTGTTTAAGATTGAGGTCAGCATTAACGTTTGTTTTATTCTGCGTTCCGGGGGAAATGTTATTTTAGCGCGGGTTTTCGCAAAAAAAAAGAGACTCGTTCGATTCTTTGTTACGTCGTGGAATGAGTTTTATCAAAGTACGGAGCGTATTTTCGCGGAATGGTAACGAAAATTTTTATGATGGGTAATAAAACTGTAGATTGTTTAATTTTTTTTTTTTTTTTTTTTTGTTAGAAAAAGATGTTTGCTCGCTGCATTTTTTTTTAAATGAAAAAAGAATTTTTTTTTCCACGAATGTTATTGACTGTTCGAAACACGAATAACTCGTTCGTTAAACCGCAAGAATGCGTGAGAATATTGCGCGTTTTAAGAAATGCAAATTGCAGGGTTCGAATTTTTCGAAAGTCGTATTCGGTGGAAGGTATAATATTCGAAGTAATTGTGGTTATTAAAGAACATAATGTAACAAAAAAATGTTAATATTCACAAAAACGTCGCAGTTTCTTTCTATATTACAAATAACTATTGAAATTTAATGTAAATAATTATAATGATCTGGTTTTGTCTGGCTTGGCTTCGGCTATGCCTAATTTTTATTTTGTACCTTGAAAAGAATTGACAGAAAAACTATTAGTATCATTTTCATCATGAAATTTAATATATTAACTTTGGAATATGTTTTTCAACTTGAAAAGATGAAAGGATCCATGTCATAATTGAGAGTATTTGAAAGTTGAAGTCAAATTATGTCGACTGATAAAGAAGAAGCTAAATATATTGGATATCTCTGTTTGACTGTAACTTTGAAACAAATAAAGCTTCTTTTGGTAATCCTTTTCAGTCAGTATAAAATTGATATCTCATTTCTCAAAGGCTCTGAATTAGAATACTCTACGATTTGTTGTTGTAAATTATTTTATAAAAAGAGCGCTTAACTTTTGAGACGTCGATCGTTAGATCTAAACCCCGAAGTTACTATAAAATCCAATACCCAAACGTGCAAGACTCTCCTCGCCTCGTTCCTTGCATTTTACCGAAATAAAAAAAATAAAAACGACCTGCAAATCCGGTCGCCGTTGATAATCGTTATCGCGCTCTCTTTACAGTTATTATTAGCGTAAAATTCGTTGAAAAAAAAAGTCGCCGTTACCCGCATTAAGCGGAGCGACGCTTCTGCGTCGAGTTTTCGAACTGAATTTGAAAAATTAAAAGATATAAGTTCGACTTATAAGGCGGTTTGGGTGTTAATAATTTTCGAGCTGATAAACTTGCTTTGCACGCGACGGTGCTTTGCGATATGGAAATTGCCCGCCGTATCGTAAAACGCGAAATTTGCGCCGTTTACTCAACATCCATACAGATAAGCGCGTAATTATGAACGGCTGAAACTTGGATGATCCTACGGAGCGCAATAAAAGCGCAGCTTCCAAAAGCAGCTTCGGCTTAATGTACAAACAATTGTTTGATCCCTTTTCTAACTCTGCAAACGTTTTGTAAATAAAAGATATCCTGAGTGCCGGACAGCAACCATTCGTATAATGACATCAGTTCCAAGCGATTTAAAGCTAAAAGCCGTTGGCCGCTGAAACCTTAAACCGGCGAAAGAAAATATGATCTCGCCGCTGTGTGCCTCCCAACAGATGGATTATGAGCCGTTGGTGGTAAAAGAAACGTTGCAAAAATATCGAATGGCTGAAGTGCTGCTTTTAACATGTTTTTTTTTTTTTTTTTTTTTTATTCATACAAATGTTCGTTATATGCACCTGGAGTTTGTAATTAAAAATTTTATTAACACAAACAATGCTGTGAAATTCTTAAGTAGGTAAACCATTATTCGGAGGGAAAAAAATTCTCAAAGCTTAACTGTCTACCCGCATCGGTTTCAGATAAATTATACAATAAACACTGTACAATACAATTCAATACAATACACTACAATATAATACAAGGACCTGCACATGTATTATCCTATACACGAGAAAACTTTATACACGCTATTAGTTCTGCATATCTACATGTACACAAAAACCAAAGGCGTGTAGAGTTTTTTTTCGAATAGAACATGTTCCATGCCCAATACAACATACTCCACGAGCACAATTTACTTTCTTTAACCTCGCGCGAAATCAAGAATCGAATCTAAAAATTTACATCTCTCCTAACGTTCGCTCTTCTATCCCCATCGCCTCGCCGATCCTTCAATCTCGCTCCGGATACATTTCGGCATTGGAAAGTTCGCCGCTCGGTCTCTCGGGCTCGGTCAGTTTTTCTGGCCGCCGCGCCGCCGCTGCAGGCTTCACTCCCGATGAGTCAGTCGCGCTCACAACGAATTCAGCCTCTGTATCCACCTTTCGTTCGCGCGCTCCTTTTTCCTCTCCCGCGTCCTCTCCGCGCGCGCGTCGTTGCGCAAACGTTTGCAACCCGCGCGCGATGCCCCTTTCGCTCGGCTCGCGTTTTTCCGCGCGGCTCCGCGGCGGCTTTCGAATGTCAGTCAGTCGTCGACGAGAGACGCCGCGACGTCGGGGGAGTCAACCGCGCGTTTTCGCGCGGAATTTTATATCGGGGGAGGCGAGTAGGGGATGCGGATGGCGCGGTGGGGGTTTCTTTGTTTGGGAGGCGGAGAAGACGGGCTGCGGGAAAGATTGCGATGATGCATCGAGAGAAAGAAACGAGTGAAAATTACGATTTTGTATATCGTTATTTCAGATGTGAGAAGGAAAATAATAATGTTTACTGTATGTTTTGAATTAAATACAATTTTTGATTACAATATTTACTATGCTTATAGTAAATGTTATTTTTCTTCTCATAATTAAAATAACGATACAAAATGGTAATTGTTACTCCTTTTTTCTCTCAGTGTGGACTGTAACAGAATTCGTACGTTTTAGAAGAGATCTTTCTGGCAAAATTTAAGGGCTATTGGAGTTTTTATATATTTTCAGAGTATACTGTTATCAAATTATTAAAATAGAGCATTGTAACTTTTACAGTACATTTTCCGTGTGGACCATCATCCGTGTACTTTCCGTTAGAATTGCTCTGATTCGAAAATAAAGCCTGCCGTCCAGACTCTTTATAAACTTCTCTCTGAAGGAGCAAAAGTAATCGCTCGGACGGTATGATAATTACGACCGTTAGAAGGCCATTTTTTAAAACTTTCACTTTCGCTTCATTCGGAGCGCGTAAAGCGGGGAAATAAAAAGGATTCGACAAATCCTTTTCGCTCCCCGAGATTCGCGCTCCGCGCAAAAGTGGGCAGCTCGTCGATCGAACGCGTTTTTAACAAAGAACTTATTGTCGCGCGCAGAATTAACGAAACCAATTAAGCGAGGAATTTGCTTATAAGTGCAATGTCGCCACCTTTTTTTTTTCGCGCTCCGCGCTGACTTTCACTTTTCGCGAACCGCTCTCTCGAGAGAGCTTATAACATCATATATTGCATTCGCGCTGCACTTACGAATTTATATAGGAAGCGAAAATCAGCCCGCCGCGGTCAAAAATATGTATACTGCCGATAAGCATCGTAATAGGAGTTTATGCGCAATAGAACTTTCATGTGTGAGCGTTAACATTTTTTGTTTTCATAACGATTGCGATTTTTTTTTTTATTCTGGTATAAATTGCGATATTTTCAGTTATTAGCTTCAGTTTCACCGATAAATAATCAGAGATTCCGATGTCTGCTATACATTACGGCAGAGAAAGCGCATTTGCTCATTTTTAGAAGTTTCGTGCGAAAGAAAATTTTTAATGATACATATAACGATTACGAGATCTCGGGTGTATAATTTAAGTTCGCTGATAAATAATCCATTTAAAGTCGAGGTCGCTCTCGATATTGGAAAAACATTTTTGCAGGGTACGGTTTTTTTTCTCCATTTCGGCCTTCGCGTCGAGTTATAACCAATTACAAGGTATATTTTTAACGTGTTTTAAAAGCGAGCGGTGTATATTGTCTGTCTTTTGAAAATTTTGAAACAGTTTTCCGTTTCTTATCGTGCTGATTAAATTCAAACTAAATAAACTACTAACCAGGAAAATCTAACGTTTCTAGGTCATAAATGTTTTACAACATATAAACTAACAATCTTAGAAGAATCAATGTTTGTTTAATCACTAATAAATTTACACGATTAAGAGGTTCCTAAATAACGGCGTTCTAAAGACGAAGTCAAATGCTATAAATTGAAAAAAAAAATCATCCGAAAATCTTTATTTGTTCAAAAGTTATACTCCAAACACAAAGATCGGTTACAAGCTGCAATTGCATCATGAATTTTGTCATGAATTTTTTATGAAATTTTGTCATAGATCTTTGTTTAGCTGCAATTTCTTTTTCCAACCGACGTTATTTTTCTATTTTAATCGTATCCGATTAAATCGCTCCAACAAACACGCACACCCATCCCAAAGTCACACCGCCCTCCTCGCCCAAAGATCCCAAAACCCAGCTGATCCGCCGAATGCAAAATCCTTCCTCCGTCCACTCAAAACCCAAAGGCGTCAAAACTCGTCCTTACTCCGCTCGGCACTAACGGTACCTCTGTACGCTTCCAGGAGAAGGGGCGGAGGAGGAGGAGGAGGAGGAGGCGCAACGACCGGCGCCGTTTCCTGCCAGTAGACTCCGGCCGGCTCGACATGCCGCATCGCGCCCGCAGCTGAGAGGTGACGACTGAGATCCTCCTACATAATACACATCATGGCCGAGTACTGCGAGTACATGTGGGACCCGACCCGGGCGAATCACGCCCTCGCCAGGAGCATCTACAGCGACCAGGAGAGGTTCAACGTCAGGGACAAGAAGCTCGCGATCAAGACCGTACGCGCGATGCTCAGGGACATGCCCGCCGTCGGTGAGTGGGGAGGCGACGATCGCTCGGTTTTTTTGCGCCCCGCGGAAAGGTGCGAGGAGCGACTTGGACGATCGAGGCTTTTCGGATTTTCTTTGTGGGGGAAGACAAAGCGCGAGCGAGCCGAGCGAAAATAAGTCCGCGAACGAGAGCTAAAGGTTAAACAAATCCGAGTTATCAGCGGACGGAGTTTCGCTTTGTTATTTAATGTTTAGCTTGGTTATCTTCTGTTTTCTTTGGGCGCAATAATACACTTTGGCGGAGCGTCTACTCGTTCTTTTTCGGATTCGAGATACCGAGCTTACAATGCGCGCCTTTCACGGGCAGAAATAGAATATTTTTAAAAATATCGTATACTCAAATTATGAAAAAGCTCGCGCGAGCATTAAAAGGAATATATAAAGGCGCTCGAATAAAATTTAAAAGCCAGGCTCTAATTTAGTATGCGGCTCGTTCGCTCGCTCGGACATGTTGCATATAATAAGTTAACAGCACTGGCTAGGAACGACTCCGCGGCGTGATTTTACTATAGACCGGTCGGCGATCGAAGTGTGACCATTAAGAGGCAATTCTTTCTTCGCGGCGAGTTTCCTTATCCGTGAATCAGCGCGAGCCGATCAATGAGAGAGAGAGACATTATAAGGCTCCTTTTGCTTCGAAAATAATCGATTCTCAAACGATCGAGAGAGAGAGAGAAAAAAAAAGAGCGCGATTTATACTTTCTAAAACAGAGCGCGGCGAGCGGTGGAAATTGAATTCGGATCGGGTGAGGCGAATCGGGTTAAGGACAAAAAATGGGATATACGGAGATGTAATTAAGGATGTCGAAAGAGCCTTGCGAACTTTTATCTCGCTGGCCGAGTCATTGTGTTTCAAAAAAAGAGCTTGTTGCGCAATCAAAATTGTATGTTGTTCGCGTGTGATTCTCGTAGAAGCCGATAAAAATGAATTCGACAATTTGAAGTTTCGAAGTACCGATTTTTAGCAGGAAAATTGGGAGAAAGTTTTCAAAGGTCTAAATATTTGGTATATAAATTGAAAAAACTCGGTGGTAAATTGTTTAAAAAGTCGTGTTTCGAAGTGGAACGTTATGTAAAATTGTATTCGATTTAAAA
This sequence comes from Ormyrus pomaceus, assembly GCA_900474385.1. Taxonomy (NCBI): domain Eukaryota; kingdom Metazoa; phylum Arthropoda; class Insecta; order Hymenoptera; family Ormyridae; genus Ormyrus; species Ormyrus pomaceus. Next base: position 31,090 of record UCOM01001002.1, read on the forward strand.
ACAGAAGAGTGTGTGAAGCACAGTTAATTTTATGGGCAAGTATATATATATTTAAATATATACGGTGAATCATACGACTGAACAACGGAATTCATTGAAGGTTCTTAATCTTCAAAATAAGAACTCACTACGACGCTTATTAATTGAAACGATGAAATAAAAGTCGCGAATTTTCAAGTGCGACAACGTGGAATTAATCTGCAAAACTGGCGGACAGTCTCAATCAATTGCAATAGAAATTTCTAAAAAACCGGCTTGATTAACAAAGTTAGGAAAAATTACTATAGTCAATAACTCGAGGACAGTCTGTGAATCAGGATGAAAATTATTATGCTTTGTACTAAAACTAACTGTACACGGAGAAACATGATCTACTAAAAATTATTACATTTTTTGTAATGGAAGTATACACTTGCAATATATAATGTAATATAACGAAAATGAATAAAATATTGTGTCATTTTTACTGTAAGTACATTAAATTTTAAATTGCAGTATATTAATTTCCTTCAAATTGCAAGTACATCCTACCACATAGTAAAAAATACATTGTCAGCAGATCGTTTCTCTCAGCAAATTTTAGTACAAAGCATCAAAGGCTCTCCTCGACTTTCATCAATTTTTCCCCCTGCCTCAAAATGATCATCGACCTAAAAATAAAAAAATTTAATTAAATCCCCAGAGCTGAAAGACTGCACGGACGAGTACATCACGCGCTTCCTGCTGGCGCGGAAGTACAGGACGGAGCAGGCGGCGGCGCTGATAGCCGCCTACCAGGCGCAGATCGCCCACCGCCAAGACATATTTGGCAACCTAACGGCCCGCGATCCCAAGCTGCAGAGAGCGCTGCGCGCCGGGATCCCCGGCGTCCTGCCCGCGAGAGACAGGTATATATGACCGAGGCTCTCTTCCATCCGGAGAGCTTGACGACTTTTTTCAGCGAGGTTTTTACTCTGGGGGGAAAGGTATAGCGGTATAATGGAGTAAAGGTTTGTTGTAAATAGTCCTAAGAGGAGCTGATATTTAACGTGTTGCAGGTGATATTTTTTAGAATGATTTGCTTCGATCGGTAACGCAGTAGAGGCACTGTTTCAGATTTGCGTCGTCATTGGGTTTTTTGTGATAATGCATTGTAAGAAAATTTATAAAAACGAGAAATATCGAGAGATTTTGTATTCTTGTTAATTTAAAAACACACTACTCACGTTAAAAGTAAATTAACCTTCTGGAAATTTGTCGGTTAACTTGAAAGAAAGTTTATTTTACTGAAAATTTCAATGCCAGATTGATTTATGTGTCAGTTTAAATATGAAAAAGATAATATTTATACGAAAGAGATAATATTCCATGCAATATTACTTACACATTATAATATAAATGAAAATCTTCATTCAAATAAATACAGATAAGATATTGGATAAACGTAATATTTTAAGGAAGCACGAGTACGTTATCTTTTGTGATAATAAAGGATGTAAATGTTTTCGATGAGGGTTAAATTCTACCACCTGCCAGGTTCAAAATAATCAATACTTTGTTATATTATCAGTACTTGCATGATAAGGTAACTTTTACCAACTCCCTAAGTGTAAGATAAACTGACGTTGATAATTACCTTCTACTTTCTCTTGTTCTGAACAGGATATGATAAAATTTGCTCCACATTCGGTTTTTTATGTATTACACTTTGATACCAGTTAAAAAAAAAAAGTAACAATTAATTAGTTAAAGGGTTCATAAATTTATTGCATTCGAATTTACTGTGTATCGAATCAAACAAGCCCCAATATAAGTAATGTTAAAAACAACTTTAAATAAAGACTAATTTTTAAAACTGTTAAAATTGAACTATGAAAATTAACTCATTTTATTTTTCAGAAAAGGGCGATGTGTGCTAATCATTCTCGCATCTCAATGGGACCCAATCACGATTCCAGCCTTGGTAGTTCAAAGGGCTATATTTTTAGTTTTAGAAACATTAATCCAAGATCCTCGAAACCAGGTAACGCACTTGAAAAACAAAACATCAGTTTACGTGCAAAAATTGAAGACCGGCAGTTCTAAATAAAAAAATTTGTCGGCAGCAATCGGGCTTCGTTGCGGTGGTCGACTGGAGCGGTTTTTCGCTGCGGCAGGGGGGAGCCTTGGGGGCGGGAGCTCTCCGAAACTTGATATCCGCTCTTCGAGGTCGATTTCCAGCCAGATTCAAAGCGATCCACTTCCTCTCCGCGCCGCTTTACGTGCAGGCCACTTTGGCCCTGGTTAAACCTTTCCTCGACGAGAAGACTAGAAATAAGGTAAAAATAGCTCTTCGATCATGCCGACGGAAGCAATTTCGCTTTACGAGTAAAGCGGTTCGGCGCGCGCGGAGAAAAATTTGATGTATAAATTGCAGCGCTGCGTGTAATCGCTAGTGAACTTTAATGGAGAAACTGTAATTTATATTACTGTGTCTACGAAAATTTAATGTAAATTTCATAAAATTTACAAGAAACTTTAGCAATTCTTACAGATTTCCACAGTCTGTTACTATTACTAAATGACTAAAGGAGTTGTAATTGGTTTTATTCCAACATTTTTCTCACAATGCTTTCAGCTTGAAGATCTTTTGTAAGATAAAGAAAATTCATTTCGAAAAAATCACTATATTTTGGGCTTATTTGAAAGTAGTCTGTAGTTCGCATTTATTTAATCCACATCTGTAAACATCTGTCAGACGGTTGCAAATATGAGTAATAAGTGATAAGTATGTAAATATGTGAATTTCGCACAACGGTGTCAAAAATGATGAGTAACCGTTTGTTTCACTTTTTATTGACAAAGTATATATTTCAATATTTTACGAACAAATACTTTATATATATATATACATATATTTAATACTTTGAAACCAAAATTTTATTTAAAAAATTAGTTTTCCAGGAGAATACTTTTACTGAATAATGTAATTCGAATTCTTGGAAAAACCGTTAATTTTTTAGATGATGCAATTATAAATTATAAACGAATGTTTACCTTTATTCTAAAACGTTAATTTAAATTATTCAGCTTAATTAAACTTATTCTAATGCTAGAAACAACTGTATTATTTAATAATCATCTAAAAGAAACTGATTATAACATTATTAAATTCAACCTTTTATCTACATTTTTTCCCAGAAAATGATAAAATGTACAAACTCTAAAATTGCTGAAATTCTTTACAGATTTATCTACACGGAAACAATCTAAGCACGCTGCACCAGCACTTACCCCTCGACATTCTGCCAGCCGAACTCGGTGGCACAGGTCCAGCCTTCAACCCAGGCCTCTGGGCAGAACCAGTTATCCACTCGGCCATAAAAGAAGCCGAAGTAGCCGCGTTAAACGGTAATGAAACCAAGACAGATCAGAACGGCCCTGAACCATCTCGCAACGGCGAGATCATTACAGTCGAAATGCACACGAACCACAAAGAATCAGTGACAAAGAGAGAAGCCGGTGACGGAAGCGAAAGCAAAAACACGTCCCAAAAGCCTCACTCGAATTCCAATTCGATAGAGATGCAAAACTTCGCTTCACCAGATGACGTCGACGTGAGCCATCTGGACGACCAGGACTCGCCAGCCGAGAAGCTCAGCAACTCGAGCGACTTCGAGGTCGTGCACAAGGACGCTGAGGACGGAGTTCACGAACATAACAACGTCAAGATCGAAGAGACGCTCAATCTCATTTCTTAGTTAGGTGCTGGAAGTGCAGTGTCGCTTACAGTTTAATTTTTTGGAGAGTTACTTATACTTCTACCTCAGTTTTGAGTCGAATACGACGCTTGTGACAAGACAGATTTGTTGCTGTACAGGTACTTGATCGACTGGAGGTGTTTTTCTACTATACCATGACCAATTATTCGTTTGAAGCTACATTTTTTTAGTGTATTATAAAGCGCGGAGCTGTGACATGACAGATACTCGCGACGTCGCCGATTTGTCAATTCGTAACAAAAACACGTAAAATTGTATGTAAGGTCCCTTACATCATTACAAGTATTATCTATTCATCCCAGATCTTTAGGATACGTAAAAAATCTCATACACTCAACCATTGTAGTATTTTATAATGTAAGCGAGTTATATCTTAATATGTCATTTAGATAAGTCTACGGAAATGTGTCTTCCGCTGTAGGACCCAGTTTGCGAATCAATCACATAAATTTATATTTGTAAAATAAACTATTTAGCACAAGGAAGGTCTACTAACGTTTCATTCATTTCCTTCGCATTAAAAACTCAACGATTTCTTGGAAACAGATAAAAATAATCAGTATTTATTGATATAATTTGTACACAAAATAGACTTTTCTCGAAAAAACTAATAAGGCGCATGTAGTAATCGTGCCATCGCGTGTTTAAAAGTTTAACCAGCAACCTTTGCAATGATCCCATACGAAAATAGAGTTAAAAAACGTTCGAATATATAATCTCGTTACTCAACATTTAGTTTAATAGAAAGTCTGTCGTATAGGTCGGAAACCCTTCGCGCAATTGAAACATAAAAAAGTTTACGGCTTCATCCGGAATGAAGCTAAGGCATTGTTCGGCGGCTATTTCCACGGTTTTTCAGTTTTATTTGCTATGGTGTCATCCGGTTATCTCTGGAGGCACCCAACCTCCAAATCCTCGTTGGAGCTCTTCTGCAACTGCTATAGTCATGTGATCCTGATAAAGTCCACCGACGACCTACGAGCAAGAGTTTTCTTTAATTTATGATGCTTTTACCGTTTAGCTTTTTTTTTTTATCAACGGTTCTACTAAAGTACTTCATAGTTCCTTTTAGTGAAAAAACAAGTATCTTAATCTATTTATCTTTTTGGAAAAGATCGTAGTTGTTTAATATTTAATTTTGAAAAAGAAGAAGTTATTAATCGATGTTAAAAGGAATACTCATTAAAGACTACTTTTATTTTTGCTAACGAATTATTTAGGACAAAATGATTTTTTTTCTACTAAAAAATTATCTTTTTTAAGAGTAAAACACTTTTACAACCAAAACTTCATTTTTATAAATGTCTTAAATTCAAATGATTGAACTAACGATACTTTTTTTTTTATTAAGACAGGAAACTAAAGATACTTTTTTTTTTAAGACAGGAAATACTGTCATGTATAAGGTTTTTTGGAAGCACTGTATTCGGTACTTGTAAGTAATGACTTACTTGTATTCCTATAGGAAGCCCTTGCTTATTTAATCCGAGTGGGCAGGCAGTGGCGGGTAAACCGAGAACATTAATAATGGCTGCGTAAGAGAAATTGAAAGGTTTTACCAAAGGCTCGTGGTGTAACGGGGCAGGTGTTGGATGCGTTGGATATATGAAAATTCCATCTTCGCCTAGCATATCCTGAAAAATTAAAATATAAATTTTAGTTTGATTGGCGTAGAATGGTTTAGTAATCCAAAAGTAATTTAAAATTTACTTAGACAAATCATGATCAAAAAACGCATTTCATAAAAAATTAATTTTCCCAAATTTTTAAGATAATAATTCTACACTACAACTCTTACTTGTACACGCTCGTCTTTTGTCACAAGTAAAATAGTTCACGCGATCAATCAAATTCAATAACGCTTTCGCTGGCACTTGTTGCGCAGTTAAGGTTTATTAAGCAGTTATTCTTAATTGACTCTCTTAGAGCAACAAACCGTCAAGTAGCCACGTTCAAAATCCTCAATACCATTGCGTTTCATCTCCTACCTTAAACTCAAGCTGCAGCTCCCTGCTTTCGCGCTTCAGCTTGACGTGCTGCTCGGTGCCCTTCTGCACGTTCAGTCTTTCGAAGGTAGCGGTTACGAGGGCGACGAAAGTATGATCGCTCATGAACGTGAAGTACTTTACGTACTCCCAGAAGATGTTTAGGGTGCCTTTTCGGTTTGTCAGCTCGTAGGAGAAGTCTTTGTCCGGTTCGGTTACCATGCAGGCGAACCACAACGGCAGGCTCTTTTTGAATTTGCGAATGTTGACTTTTTTCGCCTTGACTTTGTGCGCTTTTTCCAGGTAGTCGATTACTCGCCGAAGAGATTCTTTTATTTCGGGGTCCACAGGAGACACGAACATCTGACCGCCGTCGTCTTCCATGTAATAGACCTGCAAGTTTTTGAGTTATGAGTGCTCGGTTTGATACTTAAAAGTATTTGCGGGATCTTCCTGCGATTATTTTGCGAAAATTTGACGAAAATTAACGTTTGGTTAAACCCGACCGAGTCAATTTGAATACAATGAGGCTGAAGTCTAAAAATAGCTGCTATAAGTAGCAGATATAAAAGGATGTAATTTTAACCGTGACACGTCAAAAACGCGCATTTTTTTTAGAGCTATTACGCTAAAGAAAAAATTTAATTGAATTGATTATCTAGAAATAAAAAATTTAAAAATGCTTCTAAATTAATGAAATATTCTATTAAATTTGGTTAATGCTATAATAAAACACTTTACTAAATTAATTTCGTCGTAATTAATTCAATAGCCAGCTTATTCGCGAAATTTTATTTGTCGTATAATTAACTTGAGTGTTTTTTTCTCAGTGTAGCCTCGAGTGTAGCAATCGAAGGAGGAAAGATAAAATTGAAATATGCGAAAAATTTTAGAAATCAAGTTTTCAAACGCGGCCCATTACAACCTTCAGTCGCAGCAATTACTTTTAAAAAAATGCACGTCTCGTTTCCTCTCGCAAACACGACCGCAAGCGGCATTTAAAGCGCATCCAATCGATAAAAAAAGAGACGGAGGAGCAAACCTTTAGCTTGGAGATGTCGACTTTCGACTGTAATTTCAGAAGGTCCGCGTTCCTGTCGGCAATCACTTGCAGCATGGGTGCCAGGTCTTGAGCGTAGCGACACATCGGCCCGATTCCGAGAAGCTTATCCTGATCTTCGGTATCGGCGCTCGGGTATTGTCCGTCATTGGAGACGACTCCTGCGTGATTCGATTAACGTGATACTTTAGTGTTGCGTAAGGCAGTTTTGTCGGCAAATAGTTCTGTACTTTGCGTGGATTGTATTTCTTTAGTCGGGAGATTGGGGGGTTTTATTGGGTATCGGGGTCGATTCTTAATTGGCTCTTTTGGCGTTTTGAGGTGTTAGTTTGATTCGATAGTAAAGGAAAATGCGTGAGGTACTAAGAAACAATATTTATAATAGGTTCCCCGGTAGAAATTGAAACCGTTCTTAGAATAGTTCATGGAAGAGAGTTACAATAGATCTTGATTAAAAACTAAGCATTGAAAATAGTGACGGCATGATAGCAAATGACAGATGGAATCAAATGATTCAAGGCGTACTTTCTATTTATACGCACGCGTAACAACAAATGTATAGTACTTTTTATTGTGAAATACGTGAAATATTCATTTATATAATATCCGTATGAATTTAAGTTTAAAAATGATTAAAGCAACGTATTATAAAGACATTTTTAAGGATCGCTGGAAAGACTCAAAAACGTCTCCTTGAACTAGACGAAAATTATCCACTTACAGTGGCGGGAGCAACGAACCTTTAGACGGTTTATGTCCGAAAATTCCATTAAAAAAGCTTGGCATGCGGATCGATCCGCCTATATCTGATCCTACTCCCCACGGCGAACCAGCCGCCGCTATCAGGCATCCTTCTCCACCGGAAGAACCGCCAACAATGTGCCTGCAATTTCGTTTTCATTCGTTACTTACGGGTCGACGACGCGGGAAGATAATCGGACGTAATTTATCTTTCTTTCGTTCAGTTTTTTGTAATAATTCTCTCTCGCGTTAAAGGAGGTTGAATGATTATAAAAAAAATTGATTACAATTGCCTGATATTGTAATTACTAAAATAGTATTTTTGATTTAATTTCAATATAATGATAATGCTTATATTTGCATACACATTATATTTGATAGAAATGATTTGAATATTTTAACCAATCTTTTTCTCATTGAAAGATAATTTGATATTTCAGATTGAAGTCATAGTTAAATAACTTTTAAAAATATGCAAAAAAAATATTGCATTTAGAAATGGTTCTATTACCTAGTATTATAAGGATTTCTGGTAGTTCCATAAATACAATTTGTACTCTCCCACCACATGGCAAGCTCGGAAACATTTGTAGTTGCAATTGGAATCGCACCTGCCAATCTCATTAATTTTATCGATTCCGCGTCCTTACTGGCTACAGTGTTTTTGCGTGCTGCGAGACCAGCGGTGTACTTCATGTTTTCAACGGCAATGCAATCCTGGAATCAGAGATTTTGTTTCACGATTATATAGTAAAGAGCAATTGTCGTACATTTTATAGAGCGTCAAAGTTTTGAATTGTCGGTGAAAATTCTGTTAACTTGACGAAGTAAACATCGAATCAGAACAATTTTTTGATTGTGCTTTTTGCTGAACTAATGATACTTTAATTGCTTCGTCCTTCTCATTAAAACCTTTCCCGAATAAACAAAATAATGAAGTAATTTCCCTACAAGAAAAACTAAAAATTCCGAACACTACATTTCTTTTATGCGAAAACGAGAAAAAAATCCCCCTCAGGCACTTACATTTCCATCTTACAAATACGTACAGTTTGCAGAAATAATAAACCCGTACATTTTCTTCCACTCGTAATTGCTTAAAATCTCCAGCCTCCTGCATAATTCATCCTCGAGCATCGAGCACCGACGCACGAGAGACGCACTCGAACCTCTCTCAAAAAAAAAAAGAACGAACAACCGCTCCGACGCGTTTGAATATTCAAGCGGCGCTCACCTTGGTGCTGAAAGGAACGCCGAGGAAGGGCTTCTCCTTGGCGAGGACCTCGGCGGAGGGGCCATCGGGCTTGGCGAGCAGCTCGTCGCACTTCCTGGCCTCCTTCAGGGCCTCCTCGAATCTGTCCTCGGCGACGCAGTTCAGGATCGGCTGCACCTCCTTGATGCGCTCGATGTAGGAACGGACGACCTCCTCGGAGCGGAGCTGGAAACGAGAGAGTCGTGCAGGTGTCACGAGTGTGCTAATTGCTGTTTGATTTGGCGCTCTTGGGAAAATTGAGGAATGTGTGCGGGCTGGGAGTGAAAACGTTTGACGCAACTGACGAGGCGTCGTTTTGGTAATTTATTCGAGCCTCTCGAGAGATCTTTCGGGCGAAGCGGAGTCGTGAAAAATGTTAATGGAAAGAGGTGTGCTACTGCTCCGGAGTTGACTGTTCTTGGAATGTTCTTTGAGATTTGCTCTTTTAAATTTTAAAATGTTTAGGCTTCCTTTCGAAAATTGTTTCGAAATTTTTACAATCTTAGTACAAAGGTAGACTATTTAAAAGGTGAATATACTTTTTCTTAAAATTATCATACGTATTTTTATGTCCTGAAAAAAATTGAAATAAACTTGAATCATTCAACTTTATAAACTTCCAGGTAAATGAAGTTTGCCTTTCAAGGTTACTATTAACGATTTAAAACAAAGAATATTGCCGGCATGCTTTTACTCTTACAGGTGCAGCAAAAAATTTAAATAGTTTTAAATTAAATTTATATTCGTATGAGGAACTCTTCTGGGAAATTATAATCTTTTCCGCTTATTCTGCACGTTCATTTTCGAACGAGCGATTGCAATATAAATAAGTCTTTATAAAGAAACAAAAGTATTTTAATTATCCAAGTCATTGAAACTATAGTAATCAATTGAAATTAATACTCGATTCACGTTCCGTTTGTGTCGTTAAGATACTGCAATCGTAAAATATGATAAATTTTAATTTCCGCGATTGTCTTTAATGAATTATTAAATTTAGCTTTGATTAATGCAATATAATTATTATCGAATAATTATGAAATTATAATTAGAAGTGCCCTCAGTCTTAAAAATCCTGTAAAATTTTTTCGATATGAACTTGAATTCCGCTTAATTTATAAATTCTCATTCATTATTTAAAACCTTCGATGTACGTCAGAATCGGCTTTCTCATGTACGTTTATAAATTATATGATGCAGAAATTAAGTTTATTTATAATTATTTTGCGCGATTGTGCGATATTTCTTTACATTCCAGTTTGAAACTGTTTTTATATCTGATTTTTTCTAGATTAAATAATTTAAATTTAAAAAAAGTGTTGTTTTTATAGAAGGCAGTTTTCGATCAAGTATCTAAAAGACAATTTTCTTGTTTTATAGTGAAGTTTTAATTAAAAGATTAATATTTATTGGGAAAAATCAATTTTCTTTACGTCAATCGAGTTATGCAAAAAACTGAAGTTCCTAGCGGTAAATAAATATTGTGTGATCATCGATAATTTTTAAATTTCAAACTAGTATTATAACTTGTAATGATATTTCAATGTCATCTTTTGATGTAATTTACATAAAATCGTACTGAAAATTTTCATCATTTACGATTCCGTAGGTAAAGTAATAAAATTGATCATAAATTTCTCGACAGATATTTGACTCAAAAAAATTAACACCTTTCACAAGCAAAAAATCTACATTTCAGCGTAATTTTAGTACAGATTGTATTCTGCCTCGAGAAGAGGCACATTAAACTATTCAAACGTTAACGCAATAAAAGTATACAATACTCGGCTCGTATAGATTAAGAGTCCGCTGCGTTAATTTCCTTAATTAGAACAATCTACGAGCAAGCGGCGGCAGCGTTCAAATCTTCGAAATGAAACTTATAATTTTCTCTCTTAACTCATTACTTCCCAAGCGACCGTTTGAATGATGAATTGTTTTCTCAAGGAAGGTCTTGCGAGTTCAGCTGGATTTGAAAGTTGTTGAAAAATGAACGAAAATATTTAGGTGTACGAGGAAGCTTGAAAATTGAAAAATAATTTTTAATGCATAATTTTAGCACAAAATAAATTGAAATAAAATTAAAATAAATAGTTGATGAGCGATAAAAACAATAGGGAGCTTTAGAGTGACGTTATACTGCGCTACATGAAAAATATGACTTTCCTGCATACAACGAAAGTTTGCTTACTTTAATAGATAATATCTCAGATAATGTACGAAATGTAATATGAGACAGGAAGCTTTTTTTCCTTGAATGATGTTCAAAAAATTATTACAAATACTCGACTTTACCAATTGTTCCCCATAGTCCACGTAAAAAGTAAAAATTTCAAGTTATAATTTCATAAAAATTTACGCGATGTAAGCTTCAGCACATCTTAAATAATTAAAAGTGTTATAGCTCACAAATTTTCATGCGAGAGCCTCCTTAAATAAAAAAAAGAACACGCGAAAGCTTAAAAGTTTTCAAAGTACGCTATCTCGCGTAAAAAAGCTCTCTCAGAAAACACGACGTCAGACTTTTATAATCCAAAGCACAAAAACCTCTCCACCTCAAAAAAAACTCAATCTCGCGCTCGAACAACACCGCTGAAAAAACAAGAGAGAGAGAGAGAGAGAGAGAGAGAGACAGACTCACCTGCCGATTCCTGATCTTGAGCGCGAGCGCCGAGGCGCTGAGCAGCAGCGTGAGATCCTTGATCGGCGGCTGCGACTCCGCCGGCCCGCTGACGTAGGCGACCAGCAGGAAGAATCCCCTGGCCACGAACTCGATCAGCTTGTGCAGCAGATTCACCACCTTAACGACGTTCTTCATCTTGCGCTTTCGGCCCGATGCTCGTCTCCTCGGCGTAAATGCATTTATCTGACGGGCAGAAAGGGTTTTTTTTTTTTTTTATTGGGTTACTTAGGGGGATTAAGGACGTTTGATGAAAAGTGGTTAATTTAGTTGATGCTCGATGCGCGCAACTTTTCTATAGGTGGAAGTCGATTTTCGATAAACTGGTAAGTGTATTAATAGCCGCTGCTCTGCATGCAGACGAGTACAAAGTGATGTAACGCCTCGCGTCGCGATGCAATATTTCATAAAACATCTTTTAAATCGAAGTGCAGGTCTATCGTGTCATTGATTTTCTCGTTAATCGGCAGTCGGAAGCTTTTAAAAGTGTCGTTGCCGAGTGTCTCTGTTGGTTAAGCTGAATTTCAGCTTTTTAATCGTCGCTGGACATTAATATCGAATGGGAGGCCGATGGTTTTAAATAAACCGACGTTCGCAGCCGACGACTGTGTATTTTAGTTTTGTAAATATTTAACTCGTTTTGCAATACTTAAACGTGACATACTTCGGTCAGCCGACCGATGCGTTGAATAGCAAGCGAGTTCAGTACGACGTTTCATAATTTATTTGAATTAGACGTGTTCTCGCTAACCGAACGCAAAGAAAAGCTCTTTTTGTGAAGCCCGAAGGCGAGAATCGGTTCGGAATTGTTTTCGCGGAAGATCGGGATACAAGAAATTATCGTTGGATATATTTTTAACGTTTTTCGTAAAAAATTCTTTATGCAGAAAACGTTGCTTTCAAATATTTTTATTTGAAAAAAAAAATGTGTTAACCTTCTACGGTTACTGCAGCTACGAGAACCCCTTTTTCCAGCCTATCAACTTCGAAAATTATTGCTGAAGCAGCGCTTAGGAAAAAACGTCACCGCTTTCCGGAAGGACGTTTAAAAAAAAATATAAAACCAGCCCGCGAACATTGAAAAGACACTCGAGAAAAGAAAAAGGTCCGCAGAAATTTCGCAGCGTCGTCCGTCGCCTCGCTTTTCAACGAAACGATAATGGTTAATGTTCACCATTTCATTCGATTTAGCTTTCGGACATTTATCGTTCAATCTTTCGGCGCGATTAATCGCTCCGCGCTCTTTTCAATCATTCGCTCGAAGTGCAACAGCCGTCGCGCATAATCAATCAACGACCCTCGCCAGTAATTTGGCGAGCTTCAAACACTCTTGTAAACTGCGGAATATACAGATCGAGCGACTTAAGTACGTCGCATGTAACTCGTCGATTTTCATCGATTTTAGATGGTGCTTTTAGATCGAAAACTTTGTATAAATGTTTTGCAAAATATCGCTCTAATTTTGCTTTTTATACGCGATACATTATATTCACAAAAGTAGAGAAAACTGTTCTTGTAAAAATCGTCAGCAAAATCTGTCCGGATATTCAGTAGAGTTTGAATAAATTGTACTAGATTATGGTTAAAAATTTCGCCTGAATCGAAGTGATTTTTTAATATCTGGCCATCAGAAATTGAATTTAGATATTGAAAAAAATTAAATGTATTTTTCTACATAGAAAAAAATTGACAGTAAACATTACAATGTCTTGTAGTAATTTTGTAACAGACTCTGATGGAAATATATGCAAATTGCAATGACTACATGAGAAACTATGCTAACTTTTATTGCCACGTTTTTCTCCGTCCAGTACCACCCACCGCTATTATTTACACTATACATTAAACGCAAAAGTCCAAAAGATTCCACATTTACCACATTTACCTAAAATCCCTCTCTCCTCGCGTGCAAAAACCAACAATTTTCCCCGAACCATCCCGAAATCCCCAAAGCCATCACCAACAAAACCGCTCGCTGCTCGCCCAACCCGTGCCGAATTCCCGGAAGCTTATCCATCCTCTGCGTCCGCGGCGCGTCCAACGGGGTCGACCTCGAGGCCCATCGCGGTCATTACGTGCGAGCGGCGCGTTCTCGGCTCGTTTATTGAATGTGACTGCAGCGCGACGTGACCGCACACGCGACAGACGCCGCAATTAGCTATCTCGCGCGCGCGCGCGAGAGCCGCCTTATCGCGGGGATCGTCTCTCTCGCGAGTGGAAATCCGCTTTTTTTCTTTTTTATTGATGCCTGAGCCGATGTCGGTGTCGGCTGGATGAAAAAGCGAGGTTTCGAACGATGCTGGTATATGGGTTTTGAACGCGTGGTGTTTCGGTGGAAATTTAATTGTTTATTTAATGTTTGATGAAACTAGCGATCGACGTTGTTACTGAGAACCGAGGAAGAACAATTTAAAGTTCTTAGTAATATAACGACAGCAAAGGCCAGTAATCTCATCAAATCGGTAATTTAAATGTATTTAGCTCGTTGGAATCAGATGATTATAAACTTTCCGCCGGAGAAACAACGCAAGCTTCTAATCCCTCCGGCTTCGAAAGCCGACCTCGAATTTCTTGCAAAAATATATTTCACAACACCGATAGAGCCAGTCTGGAGATACGTATCTTCGCTTTCGGTTTTTAATCGTCCCAGCCGCACTGACTAATCCCCCACGTCAATTTCGTCCGCTAATCATCACTCAAACCAAAAGCTTCACCGACGAAACCCAACCCCGCCCACAGCTCCGCACCGCTCGACAGCCCCCTTACACAAAAAAATCACTTTGCACGCAGCCCAGTCTGCTCTCCCGCAAAATTACCTCGCACAGCCCGCTATATCCTCGGTCCGCGCAGCACTTCCGCGCTACCTGTTGGCTCGCGACGCGCGTGTGTTAACTGGGCCCGCTCGCGAGCAGCACTGACGGGATCGCGGATGTACTGCGAGCCGAGAGAGAGAGCGGCGGAGGTCCGAAGTCCGCGGCGTGTTGCGGTCGTCGCGCGTGGATGCGTGGCGGAGAGGCTCTTACGGGGGCACGGACGGGGGATTAACTGGAATTTTTTCGGAGCGGGGATACATACGTTTTTCGGAGACGCTCGCTCGCGCTGCTTTGTTTTGACGAGAGCGGACTGGGAGGGAAGTGCGGGGAATTGATTGAAATGTGCGGTTGAAGGAAAGGTTAACGCTGTTTGATTAATTGTGACGAATGTTTTATTGGTTGATGGAATTGATCGAATTTAATAGAGTACTGTATTAATTCAACGGCATTCCTGTCTAATTTGATAATATATTTGCTGGCGAAATCTTATTTTCAACCGAGTTTTTTTCAGTCCAAGTTTATAGTCGTCGGTGACGTAGTCCGCTGGAGCATTTTGGGCGGGAGAGTTTAAAAACGCAGGGACTTGGCTCGCGGTGGACTTATCTCGAATGCTGAAGACATATTTCGCGACGAAAAGATTGCAATTTTGCAAAAGATATACATACAAGTGTTTCTGTTTTGATTGCCTGATAGAAAGCGTTGCGTGCGCACATATCGTTCGGCGTGTATTTGCAGCGGAAAATTTTTATTTTTTCTGCGTTTTCTAATGCGTCTATTTATAATTCTAAGCCGCTGTAGATGCATAACCTTTTTTTTAATAATAGACGTTATTGTGCGTTTAAAAGCGAGATATTCGACAAAAAGAAAACGAGTATCGAGGCGGAGAGCGCAAATCTCGATTAGACTTTTTTCTGCTTGCACTTATATCTAAAAAAAACGATGAATCCTAATGAGTCATCAAACGAAACGACACGCGGCGCGCAAGCAGCAGTAATGTCGTTCAGTAAATCCGTTTTTACGGCGATTTTCGCAAAAGCTAATATTACGAACTAGAAATCTCCACTGAAAAGTTTTGCGTCGCATTTTCCGCGCATTCCTCGATGTCGTTTAATTGACTAATTATTAACGGCGCATAAACATTTTACGCGCGCCGCGATCGCTTGCAAAATCGTACTGTAGGATCTTGGTGGGCGAAAGTCGACGTCTAATTTTATACTATTCGCTCGCTGAATATAATTCGACGTACTTTTACTTTTTTTTATACTTTGCTGACGGTTTAAGTGTTTTTATCGGCGGGAAACGGACGGGAAATTTAATTTAAACGGAATGGAATGTATAAATCAATTTACAGTGGAAATTGAACGGAAATTATAATAAATTGATGAAATTTGGATTCATAATATTTCTCAAATAATCAGCAAAATATACTATTTTAAAAGTGTAATACGTTAAATATTGACGTCCTGTTGGCAAAGATTCATTAGGCGTTACTAATTCTGCTATATTTACACACTTCTGGTAAATTTGCAGTAATGAATCTTAAAATATGAATGTGTAATGATGCGGTTTTCTTCTTTTAACTACTTAATAACCGACTTTTTATGTTCGTTGTTGAAAAAGGAATTGTTTATTGGGTGCGAAATTACTTCAATCTTTATAACGACTTTGTACATGTATTCGATGTATGTTTCGAAAGTAATGCTTTGATATAACTTTGTTCCCAAAAAGAGAAGCATAGTTTCTATGTGTATTGATGTTTTAAAAGACTTCGAAAATAGGTCACGCGAAGATATCGGAGCGAGAAAAATGCTTTCTTCCATCAGAAAAGATGAAAGTTATAGTACAGAAAGTCACGTTTACAAATAGAAATAAAAATTTTATAAATCGCGCCTTTCAAAAAAAAAAATTATGAGTTTTAAGAAAATTACGAAATATTGCGTTGAATTTACCGATCGATACTGACACTTGCGACTTGTACGTTTCGTACTGTCATGGTATTTTCTAATGCGACAATTCGAAGTATTTTAGCTTCACGTTGATTTTTTTGTCAATACGTCATATGAAAATACATATTTATAAGTATTATCAATCTTTTATATCAATGAATTACTAAATCAATCATTACGTAATGACTTTCATTTTTATTACTACGTTATTATGTAACTTGTACACTTTGTACAAATCATTATTTGTTTATCTCGCGCAGTCCTACATTTCTGAGATTTTAACTTCCATTGATTTCTTACGGTAATAATATTTACAATAAGTTTATGAAATATGAATCTCGTAATCGTAACTTTTATTACTATTGTAATAAGATATAAAAATAAAATTAAGGTGTATAATAAAGTATTATTTTTGACATAAAATACGCATTACCAAATACTGTATTAAAAATTTTCAAGAATACCATTTTCCATTTGATTCAAACTAAATTGTGAAAGAGTCAAGGAAGTATGCATTGTAAATATAAATAATTGCAAGATATTTGCAAAAAAAATGTTCCACAATCAATTATCGTAATTATTATTTCTGTTTTTAATGCACAAGCAAGTCTTATCTAATTTTCCGTTGCGATAATTTAACTTCCCAATTCCGCTTACTCGAGTTGATAACTTTAAAGTGCAAAAAGTTACTTATTGCGTTCGCGTTTAAAGTTTTCCTTTTAGATTTATAACAAACTACAGCGATAAAAAATTACCATTGCATTTCCAAAAACTTGGCAATTTATTGTCACAATAAAATTGAAAGGTAATTAAAAACGTCTCAAGATTTATTACGATAACAATTACAATCTCTTTTTATCAACACCTCGAGCACTTCAGTTTTCGTCGAGATACCACCGCCAAAAACGTCTCCGAACGTTTCTTAAGTAACAAAATATCAGTACAAAGAAAAAGTCAGCGTCAGCCTCCGAATTTCCCTCCGTCTCCGCGTCCTAAAAAGCCGTCGGCTTCTCGATCCGTCCAATAATCCATACCGGTGCAGTGGCACTCGAGGCGCTTTTCAAGCTTGCGAAAAAGGCCGAAATCCATTGAAAAGCGCCTCCAGCGGCGCACGCGTCCCGACGTAAATACAGAGAGAGAGAGAGAACCCGGGCCTTCTGCTCGAGCCAAACAGCCGCCTCGAAGTCACTCCGCCGAGCGCTCCAGTCGGCCGCTCCGCCGTCGTATACGCCGCCAGTAGTGGCCAAACAACAACGTGCCTCTATACGCAGCAGAGTCCAGTCTCGGAAAATCCAAAAGGAGGAGAGCTGTCAGTTTTCGAGCGAGAAGCGGCCGCGATGGAGGTGCACTGACTGGCAGCCGGACGCGCCGCCGCCTTTCACTCTCTCTATCTCTCTCTCAGGTACTCGCGGCGACTTTGAGGTTATGGCCGGCCGCGCGGTCTTCCCCCCCCCCAACGGAAATTCGCTCGCGGCCGATGTACCGTTACTCGCGCCTTCGAACGCTCGTAAACGGCTGTCTACTCCGCTTGTACACTCACCAGCCCCGAGTTTCTAAGCTCGTTCGTCCAGCTCCAGTTTCTCGCCTCGCTCTTCCTCCGTCGAGAGGCGAGGAAGAGCTGCTCGGGCTGCTTACGCTGCTTGGCGGTAGACGTCCTGGCGGCTGGTCGGGGCGGCAGACGATCCGCCGCGGACGAGTGGCGGCCGAGGAAGAGCGCCGAGTGCTCCTGGCTGCGCCGCGCGCCGCCTGCAGCCACCGCCGCCGAGCTTTGACAGGCCAGAACACTCTCTCTCTTTTATTCGCGCCGCGCGCAAGTCGGCCTCGGTGGGGCCGCCGACGCCGCCGCCGCAGCCGCTCGTCGTCGATTATGCATGAGACTCATTATCTTAGGCCCATTGATTTTATTTTGTTTGTCGGGAGGAAGAATGGAAAGCGCCCTCGAGGCTGCCTCGAGAGGGCTTTTCTTCTCGCGGGGCAAGTGCGAGAAGAAAGGGGCGAGGCGGCTAATTGGGGGGAAAGGAGTAGTACTTCTTTCGCGCGCTCTTCGCACACTCGCGCTGATTGGGACGGACGGCCGGTGTTTGTGCGTGTGGGTGTCGAGAGGCGCGACGCGCGGCTGAATGAGAGGAGGGCTTTGACGTTTCCCGCGGACGGTCACGTGTGGAAGGCCGGGAGGTGCCGCCCTCTTCGGGTTTTCTTTTCGGCAGCGAGAGCTTCCGGTCGGTAATTGGTAATTGGCGAGGTCTTTTTTTTTTTTTTAAATTTCAAGGGAACGTTTTTGGGCAGCGATGTATGTGAAGCTTGGAGTTTCTCGGCTGCTGTTTTTTTCGATGAAATATGGCGAAGCGAGTTTACTCGAAAGTATAATTCAATATGTTGATAATTCATTTAATATAACAAGCTTACGTTCCGGGCGAGCTTTTAGATAGGCAGACGCAAAATAACTGCTATGCTTCGTGCGTAGTGTTACGCAGAATTTGTTGAGAAAATACGCGAGTTATCGCTTTCGGTATATACATGTATATTTAAAATTTAGTTTTGGTCTTTCAAAAAACTCGTATTTTTACAATCAAATGTACGTAAATATTTTATCTTTTTATTTTTAAGTGAAGTAGTTAAATTTTTAACGAATTTCTGAAAATTTGTATGACTAATAAATAAATTTATCAAATCTATAGGCATTTCCAATTGCAACGTGCTTTTCAAACAATGTTATGGTATTTAATTTACGACTTTAGAGCAAATTACAATTAGATCAAATGCAACGCAAACCTATTGATTAACTCCACTCAATATCTACCGTGGATACAAAGCCTTACGGCCTGTTTGATAGCATTATTACCCGAATCACTGTATTTTACATCAATTTGGTTAAGCATTAAACTACAAGACCACTACCTTATTTTATATTTATACTTAACTGCTTGTCATTTTAAGTTTCAGAACATCATTTTTTAATAAAAAGATTCACTTTGCTTTCTGTCATATTATTTTTTTTATAAAACTTCAAGATTCGCCTTTAAAATTCTTCGCAACGACTCTTACATTTTGATGTTGCTGTAAAATAAAAAGTGCAAGGGGGATGCGACACATGTCAGCTATTAAATGTTATAGACTTGCCATTGCAAAAAAATTGAAATTCTAGACACGTCCTCTGATCATAACTTTAACAAATCGCATAAATTTAATATCGTAACATATATAACGTATTACTCGACACGTCGTGATTAGTGGCACTACGTTTTTGTGTAAAAACAAACAAACATTGGAAAAATTCTCATCCTATATGAAATGCTAATAAATTCAGCTACTTTTTTAACAACTTTTAAACATTTAAAATTATTAAAAAATGTTTGTTAAATTTCAAAATTTGTATTAAAATTAACGTAAAATTTCTCACAACGATGTCACTCTAACAAGTTTAAATTTCAAACGTTCTCAACCCTTAACTCAAAGCAAACACACGACATCCCTCCCAATCGCACTTAATACTCCCCAGTCGGCAAGCATTCTTCCGGCGGAGAGAGCCGTAAACGAATCCTCGTAAACCATGCATGACGCACGTAGATTACCATTCGGGATCCTCGTCGCCGCCGCACACAAATCGATGTGTCCTCGGCCGGGCTAGACGAGAGGTTAGAAACAAGCTTCCAATCCCGCCCCTCGGTCTCTCTGTCCGCAGGAAATGGAGGGCCGCCAGGAGGGCGCCGACAAGGAGCTCGGCGAGAAGATGAAGAGGATCGACATGAAGCCGCCGCAGAGCTCGCCGACCCTCAGCCTCCTGGCGAAGAACACGGCGATGCTGCCCAGCGGCATCGTCCGCGTCAAGCAGCTCAAGGACGAGGCGGCCAATCGGGGACCCGTTGCCGGAACCTCCACCGGCTCCGCTACCGGTGAGTCACGTGACGCGCGATGTTCGAGCGCGCGCCCTTTTCTTTCCGGGAATCGAGCTTGTTTCGCGGCCGGAGAGGTGGCGCGGTTTTAAGGCGAAACGCTCTGTTATTTTTTTTATTTGATAAACTTTTTATTATTTTTGCTATATTTACCGCTTTGCTATTATTTTCGTTGTGAAATTCGAGAATTCGAAAGCTCGCGAGCTTTACGATGAAAAGAAAGAGTTTTACAAGTGAATTCACATTTTGTTCGTACAGCCATTAGTAGCCATTGGTATTAACACTTCAAATTCAGTTTTTGATATCAAATTCTTCAAATTTCCACATTAAAAAGCTTACAAAAATGCAAATTTTCTAGATAAATACTAGAAAAATTACAAGTTCTATTTTATACGTTTGTCTTTAAACTTTATGCAAAGAAGTAGAAGGCGGAGAAAACTATATCCATTACTTGATTTGAATAAGAACAATTCTCCTTATGAATTTATTCAAGGTTTTTCTATTGGATAAAAATTGCTCTACTTCTCAAAGTAGCAGAAGTATGTGCTCCGAATTTTTGTCCTTGAGAGAAATAGATTCTGAATTCAAAATTTTCGCACGTTTTTTAAATCAATAAAAAGATTCTCATAGGAAATTTATGTTGAAGAAGCTAACCGCAAAATTTATAGAAAGAGAGTACTGATGACGTTTAATATCATCTCGTATTCAATGCATATAGTTTCACTTTTTTAAAAAAAGGTATCTTCACTAATGAAGTAGTCTGGACTTACAAGTGGAGCATTAACCCACCGAATCATGGATCTTATTAAAATTGCAGATTGCCGTTCCTTTAGCTAAAAAAAAGGCACGTGTCTCAGCGTTTATTCAAATGGACCTTTAGTAACAAATTTATGAATATTTATAAAAATTCTGGGGGAAATTGGTGTTTATAAAAATTAAAATATCTCCATAACTAAAAATGTTAGTCTACCGAACGAAAATTCAAAAGAAAGTCGCAGCAAGAGCTTTTATTCGAGAGCAGTTGGATTAAAAAATATTCATTCGTTATGCTACTTTAAAAAATGCCCTTAAAACCTCCACAAAAAGCAACTGGAACTAACGCTTTAAAAATATACGTTAGTTTTTAGTATTACTTTAACTGTGTGTAACTTTGGAATGAATGAATATTTTTTAAACTAACTACTCTCAAATTGAAGCTCTTACTGCATACTTTCTTTTAAATTTTTGTTGAATAGACTAAAATGTTTAGTTACGGAGATATTTTAATTTTTATAAACACCAATTTCCACTAGAATTTAAAAAAAAAAAATTCATAACTGAATTACTAAGGCCCATTTGAATAAACGCTGAGACATGTATTGTGTCTTCTTTTTTTTGGCTAAGAAGTGACCTTCTGCACTTTTACCACGATCCATATGATCCGGTGGGTTGATACTCCCCTTGTTAGTATTCGAATGGGCTTCATCTCTCAAATTTAGATAAAAAAAATCGAAAACATTTTTACTAATACACATTAATTGTCACTATTGTTAAATTCATTGCACACTGAGAAAAAATTTGACCGACAACTACACGGACAAAATTTTATATTTAAAATTACCGTGAAAATGACGATAATCTCGGGGCGAGGTTGTCGTATTTGAATTTTTAATTGTACGATGACATCAAATTTTATTAGTTTTTACATCGTAATTTTATCTTGCTACCATGGTAAAATTTTATTCTATTACAAATTCGTATGATATTTACATAAAAATTACATAAATGTTAGTATGATTTTTAT
>UCOM01001003.1:5847-55684 GCA_900474385.1 Ormyrus pomaceus
ATCCGATCGGAGCGTCAGGTAACCTTCCCTCTGCCCCGAAAATATAAATGTCACCGTAAACAGTTTTCCATCCCACACGCGGAGGCGGAGGTTAATCGGCGAAAAAAGGAGGAGAGCAGCCAACGAAATACATATCAATTTCGAAGAATAGGGGGAACGGCCTCGCTCGAAGCGTTTCCCGATGTACAGTGGCGCAGCCCCCCGTAAAAAAATAAAAAAGAAGACGGCTAGAAAGAGAGGAAGACCCGCTCTCTCGGTTTTATCCCCGTCGTATCCGAATTTATGGAAGGGACCATATTGACTGCCTTCTCTATTTTCCTCCGCCCTATTTTTCCCTCTTTTTTCTGTCATTTCCCCTCCGTCAGCCGGAGAAAGAGCGGCGCGTTGGGTATTTATACTGCTGGACAAAAGTGCGTACAATCGCGCCACCGAGGCTTAAGCTGCTCTATATTTTCATTTTTTTTTCCATGCCCTCCCTCTTATTTTTTTTTTCCATTTTTGCACGGCAAGTCTAGTTATATTGGACGTGCGGTATTCGATACACCCTTCAAATCCGTGTAGATGAAGGCGCCATGAAAATTTTTACGATAAAGGGGAGAAGGCCCGGCGGACTATGAATTTTTAGCGCTTTTATTTTCGAACGAACGTTTTCAAAAGTTTTACGAGCATTCGGTGTTGTATGATTTTTTTTTTCAAGGCTGATTGTGCGCAACTGCGCTTAATATACGATTATAAATATAATTGTGGGGCCGAGCAAGTTTGACCACCAGAATTTGCATGATTTACGTGCGGGTTTTTCATTTAAATCGTTTAATCTTACTCTGCCGATGATTTAATATATAATATTTATAAAAATAAGCCTGTCGTGTTTTAATATAGAAAAAGCGTGGAAAAGAAGAACCTGCTTTTAATACGTGTGCAAGTTTTCATAATAATTATGCTTTTTTGGCAGTATGATTAAACCATACAAGGAGCAAAGTAGAATATTAAAAATTGTTACTTTACTCCAACCAAATTAGTTCATTTTTAAACATCCGATACTTCTTTATTTTAAAATTCTTGAACAATAAAAAGAGAAAAATTTTTATCTTAGCGAGTCAATAGAAAACGAACCTCACCTCACGAACGAATCAAATATCGTGGAGCGGTTACTCTTGCTGTAGACTCTCGGCAACGGTCAAACTGCGAAGTTCCTAACCCGGTAATCCGTAAACCCAAATCGGCTTTACGTTCATACGGATGTTCGAGATTAGGCCGATCCGATTATAATAACTCATCATCCTCAACCTGCTACCGAAGTTCTTGCTCTTTCTCTTCTTGTGTATACATTTAATCTGCTCGTCCCTTTCCATTCTTTCCTTGTGACTGGAAAATTGAATGATATTAGTTCTTTTCTTCTTCAGATTAGGTTGACAAGTGTTTATTGTCAAAATTCAAGAAGAAATAATTATCTGGTAGCTGTCATTAATTAACTTTTTATAATTTAAAGCAAAATTTAAAAAAAAAACAACTAATTATACTTGTCAGGAATTCAACTGAATTACGATTTCACTAAATTTTCACTTGGCTTTGCGCATTACGCTATTTTTAGATTATATTTTAGAAGAACCATTTATGTGTTCGAGTCATCAACGAATGCTTTTCTAAACAAACTTGATAATTAGCCATAAGAAACAACAATTATGTCAAAAATTTAAATTAAAGTTGCCCAAACTAGATTATGCCTCAAAACGTATACATATACAGATATGAATAATATATTCTAATAAGAGGCTCTTACACATTGTTACAACTTCAATTTCGGGCAACTCAGTGAAATTTGCGTGTAAATGTGTGAACTCCGTAGTCAGAAATTCTTGAACACAAAGCCCTCGTAACTAAGCGAATTCGTGGCTGAACGCACTACTCGCTGGCAATAAAGAGAATTCGTTATGCGTTCCTGAAGCTGTTACTCAAGTAGCTAATTTGTAGCCAAGCATAAGTGTACGTAGTCGTCTAATCTCCTGTCGGCATCAGTTTGCCTGGCCCGTTCTACTTGACTAGGCAAACGCATGATAATGAGAAATCATGATCACATGGCCTGTCTTCACCGGACAGCCCATCAATTTAAAGATGTTACGTTCAATTTCTAGGATTTAGAAATAAAGAACTTTTAAAGAATACAACATTTTTTTTTTAAATAACGATAGCTCTAATTTAGTAGAAATACACATTTTTGACGATACTTCTCTTTTTAGCAGATGCGATTAATCTGTAATTTGGAAGGATTTTTATTGAACCGATTTTTTTTTAAATTCAGTGCTGACGTAAATTGAGTTTGATTTTTATATTTGTAAATCTCTATTGCATTGGCGAATCTAATATTAACTGGCAGCATATTTTATTATTTTTCTTTAAAAAAAAACCACATTCTTACTCTGTAAAAAAAGCATAATACCTTAGACAACATGTGAAATTCATATCTATAGTAAATCAAACAAATCAAATTACCCCCTTAAAGCTCGGGATGACATTAAATAGCACCTTGGACGAAAAAAGAAAATATTACGGCATTACATCTCTGTCAGAAAGTAACTGGCAGCACAGTTGGATCCAACGTATATTTCGTGTGAAGAAGAGATGAGAGCTCATTGTCCGCTTTCCACTCGACTTTCACGAGCTATTAACTCCCTCCTTGTTGTCATCATCATCGGATTTCGCGGATCTTCTCCGGAGATTCTGCCCTCTTCATCATCTATCTATGCCTCTTCTTTTGCGCTGCCATATAAAGCATTGCCTGAATCAATGAGATATTAGTGCTTGTGAAAACTTTTTACACTCTTTTATTTTGTGTAGCTTGTAATATATAATAGCTTATTGTCATTTCTATAATAGAATTTAATTTTTATAAATCTTTATTATTTTATACCACTTTAATCTCAAAATCGGCTTTCGCAACATAAAATACAATTCGATGCTAGTGTATAAGTTGATTTTTACCTCGTTCGACTTTTCGCTCTCGCTTCGTTCGGGCAAAAAATGTCTCACGGGGTGAATAATCAACTTCCACACTCGTGTCGCAATGTACTATTTTGTTAGTGGTTCCCTCTGCTAATGGGATTCCCTTTTCTATTACTCAAACAGATACTTGTACGTAGTTTAACTCTGCAGTACCGACTTGATCCCGGAGAATCGATTTTATTCTTTTTTTACATAAAACATTTTTCTAAAGAAATCTCTTAGAGGTTTGATATTTTCACAATGATCTAAATTAATTGTAGTAATAATATAAACTGAAAACATAGCTGAATTATTGTGGGCTCACTCTTAAACTTTAATCAACGAAGACTCCACATCAGAGCTGGAATTTGCTATTTTTTATTTAACTCTGTGCTGCTCAGCAACTGACCATTTGAAGCTAGCAGCCACTCGACGAGGCAGCAGCGGGAACACCCTAATGGGGGAATAAGGATAGAGTCAGGGGGGAAAGGAGAGATGCACTCAGCAATTCTCAGGCGGTTCAAATTGTCCGAGACAAGCATCGCGCGTTTTGGGATGCTCCATTGCCTCGCTTATATGCTCGCATGTATATATGTATGTACGCGGGCACGAACATTAGCGGTATATAGTAGCAGCTGCCGCTGCTGCGGCATGCACTGCCTTCTGCTCTCCCTCTGTCTACCTGTCCGGTACGTATACGCACACCTTAATTGCCTGGTGCATATCGGCCAATTGTCGTCGATTGACGCGTACACGTTGGCGGTCGATCCTCGGGTGAAATTGATCGCCGCGCGCCTTGTTCAAGTACTGCTCGATGATAAGCACGCCTTGTTTGACAAATTTAATTGAGGCGACCGCTTTGTTTGTCAACGAATATTTATGAGAGAGAGAGAGAGAGGAGAATGCTTTTGACAGGTTGCGCTTTGCACGCTCGGCCTCTGCATAGATCATTCCTTTAATGCTTCTTAATAGCTCAATATGCGTCGAACGTCAATGAATTGACCACAATTTATAGAGATAGCCGATGAATTGTAGGAATTGCGGCTACCGACCTAAATATCTATTTCTCCAGCAATATGTGCAGATACTCGCTTTTCAGTACGAAATAAAACTAAGAAAGATTTTTCCATGATCATCGGATAAATCTAAATTTGGCTGGAATATTTTCATATTATTTAAATTTTGAAGATTTTCATATTATTTAATACATAATGAGCAGGCAGGGAAGATGTAAATTGAAAGCAGGATTCTGGATCGATAGTTCCATGCATTAAAAAGCATGAATAGAAAAATGCAAGAAGCCTGCTGCCTTAGCCCGCACAGCCCGGAGTATCAAACCCCCAATGCTCTTCGCTCGTGCAGGATCATTTGAATGGGCAATCTCCCTCTCCAGGCAAAGGCACAGAGGCGCACTTTCGGGGAATCCTCCTCAGCAGTTTCACGCTCGAAGGCACGAGATCCGACGATACACAGGCGGCGGCGACCTCCGCGAATGTATACCGAACTGTTTTCGCATCCGCAAACAGGCACACACAGACGCAGGCAGAAAGGCCAGAGGCTACGGCCGCCGCATCAAGCCAGTCGTCGGACGAATCGACGAAGATCGCGGGCTGTATTTATGGCCAGGGACTAAATGGATCGTCGGCCCGGAAAGCCAATTAAAGTGCAAATGCATATGGAAATTCGGGACGGCCGCGGGAATTCGGAGATCAGCGCTGACCAGGAAAACAGTCTGTTTAATCGGGACTCCCCCGTTCGACGGTCTTAGTTGTGTATTATGCAGGCATTGGACGGTTAGAGGCTGCCAGCCACTACTGGCAGATCTATAAGTCTAGGGTCCTCTTTGGGAATAAGTCTTGCGTGCTTTGTGTGCTCTGCGGCTTCGAATCCAACTTGCTCTAAGCTGTAATTCACTGGTCAACCTTGTCATGTTTCCACTTCTTATTTAGATTTATCTTGAATAGGCCTTTTAGCTTTAAAGCAAACGAAGCAAATAAATAATCGAGAAAGCAAATAAATAATCCAGGTGAAAAAAGTCAATGAATCGAAATTGAAAATGATCACGAGGGCCTCTGCAGCGTAACGTAAAGCGTCGCGGTGAAACGGAAGCTGCGCAGGTCGCGAGACATGTAAAATCGCGGAGGGCGGAATTCGTCCATCATGCGTGCATTAACACGCCGCGATATTCATCACGCGAGCCTCGGGTGACGAGGTGCTGCCTCGGAAAGCGGATTCGCCGCAATCGCGTATCCGGCGAGCAGCCGCGCCGTCGGATTGACTTGTAACTCGGCCCCGCTCTCGTTATATTACAGTCGCGGGGAGGCTCTGAACCGAGCCGCGAATGAAATCGAATCCAGCCCTGACGGGCGATAGACCCCTGCGCCGGAGCCGGCCGGCACATTTTGCTTACTATGTATATTCGCGAACGTCCAGTTCCGCTCGCAAGCGCTTCCAACCTGCGGCGCACTTGCTCACTGGCCTGCCTGCGAGAGCCCATTTTTCTCCGACATTTTTCCGAATTTAAAGGAGCTTTTTCGGGCTTTTTCAACGCGGTTTGCATAGTAATCAAAAGATTTTCACTTTTCATAAATTTCCGTATTGCATGGCAAACGAATTACGACTTCGACGTCACAATTCGTTCGGCGTTTCTTCTGGCGACAAAAGGAGTGGACTTTTTTTCTCGAAAATTCAGTTTAGCCCTCTAGGTTTTCCCATACTCCTACTGAAGATTGCAGGCAAACCCCGGCGGAAAGCCGAACCACTACTCGCGTGGCAGGCATGACGCAGCGGCGGGGCTTCCTGCAGCCCGCACTCGAAATACATTTTGACGTATATACGGCGAAGAAAAGAGCGCGCGAAGCGAACGAGCGCAATAAAGTTCGCTTTATTTTCAGCAGCGTCGCGCGAGCAAGTGCCCGTCCCGTATTTCCGTCGCGGTATTGACGTATCGGGCCGCGTTCTCCTCGGTGGCGATCGCCTTTCCTTTGTTTTTTACGCGGCCCGGGGAATTTATTGCCGATCGATCATCGCTCCGTTCGCACCTGTAAGGAGAGCTCGCTCGTTTCGCCCCAGCTTTATTATCGTCTTTAAGGGGACGCGTGGATGGCTTGGTGCCCAGCCTTTTCCGCGGCAAATTGACTGACGCGGTCCGCTGCTTCTTTAAGGTTATTGAGCTTTTTGCGGTCGAGCTGCCTTCCTGATGGCTTCCGAGCTTGCTTATCAGTCGAGCTTGATTGATTTTTTTTTTAAGGCGCCGATGCTGGGATACCGTATCGGAGGGGTATTAGTTACTGTAGCACTTAGCTGCAATGGTGTTCTGCCGACCATTAAAAATTATCACAAATTGAAAATTGCTCAACAGCTTAACTCTGGTTTGAACGAGAACAAACGTGCATTTTGCCTATTATAATTCGACGAAATAATCAGAGCCCGAGGACGGGCCATGAAGGCCGGGAAATTCCCTTAATTTTCATGGCATTCTCTCGCAGCAGATTTGCTTAAGCCGCAGCAGGAGCCGGTATCACAGCGTGCACTCGGCGCGCTTTTCCCCCTTTGTACGGCGGGACGCTTTTCATCGGGCCGTTGTTTTTCTCCTGCGCCATGTACTCGCCGGGGTTTTTGCCTTTCGCCTTCAGCGACACGGCAAAAAAACAGCGGCGGCGCGCCGTCGTCGCGCATTCAAGAGCAATTGAAACAGCGATTCGAACAATTTGACCCCCGCCCGAAATTCCGCAAGCTCGCAATATTGCCGCCGCCGCTGCTGCTGCTGCTGCTGCTGCTGCTGCTTTTTGTCCTCGCTTCCCTCCCATCATCGATGCGTCGACGGCTTTGCGAATACAAGCTCAAAGCAAGCACGAGCGGCTTTCGTGCGCGTTCCCCGGCGGCG
Organism: Ormyrus pomaceus; assembly: GCA_900474385.1. NCBI lineage: Eukaryota > Metazoa > Arthropoda > Insecta > Hymenoptera > Ormyridae > Ormyrus > Ormyrus pomaceus. The sequence continues at coordinate 12,713 of UCOM01001003.1, forward strand.
ATTCGAACCCGAGTGTCTAGGAATTTCATAGTCTATTAGTTGAGAGAGGTTGAAAGAATTTTCAATAAACATTTGTGCGTTCGAAGCAGAGGCAACGACGAAACTAAGCAGAACCGTTGTAATTGTTGCAGGCCAAGTGGATCTATGGACGCAGCGTCAGACGGGCTGTCCGTGCAGCTTCAACTCGTCGAAGACGGAGTGCGCTTGCTGCGTGCCGTCGGGCGGTTGCGGCTGCGGCGCCACCAATCCGAGCAGGTGCACGCAGTGTGGCCTCGAGAAATACTGCGCCAACAGTGAGTATATGCACAAGCACGCTTCCCTTGGATAAATAGCGCGGAGCTAACAGTCGAACGCTCGGCTCTCGCTCACTGACTTCCCTGCCTCTTCTTCCTGCCGAATTTCCCTCTTGGTTGCTTTATTTTTCAGTTGATTTAACGAATAAAAGTTTTATTTTTTTTTACTCGTTTTTCACGAAGGATCCACTTCTCAAAGATGATGACATTTAGAGGAAAAGAGAATTCGAGACTGACGTACGCACACGCGCGCTCGTGCATTAGATTTAATCGTTTGGCTTCTTGTCTGGACGAATTAACGCTCTTTAGAGTGGGAAATCTAATCCCCTCGCGGTGTTTACCACGCAACGTCGGTACGTAATTAAATCGCGAAAGAACTCGTGTACGTATAAACACGAAGTCCCTTTGCTCCCGAGCTATAAACAAGATTTTGTTATACTACGGCCACTTGCAGTCACTCTTGAATTGGATTAAGCTTTGCGCACGTTGCCTTGTTCTCTTCGTATTTGATTCCTTTCTCGGAAGTCTCGTGCTCAGAAGGATCGCGAGAACCTAAAGACTATTTTTTTCTATTTACTATAATAAATATTTATCGGTACTACATTAACTCAGAAATAATTTTCTTTGGTATTTGCTTTGTACAAAAATATTTCTAAAAAGTTTCATGCACGTGCTTTAAAATACCCGTCACTTGCACAATTAATCTTTTAAGTTGGTCCAACTTCCTTCCTTCACCGCAGTAATAGTTCAGAAAGTTAGACTGATATGAGAATGTCCTGGATGGCCTTCATTCGAGAGTTTGTCTGCAGCGATTACATTCGGCAAACCAATTATAAACTGTTGCATGCAACTGCTCAGAGTTTCTAACGAATCAATGAGTTATAGTTCTATTCGCGCGGCTATTTTAATAACTTTTTTAAATAAAAAATTCCAAAAATCATAAAATACTGCATTGCGTCAATTAATTAAGTTAAGTAATTAATCATTTTTAATAACAATATGCAGTTAATTATAGTAAAGCAGAGTAAAAGCAGAGCAAGGCTGAAATAATAGAAGCTAATTTAATTACTTTGCATCTGTATCCCAGCGGTAAAAGTTTAAATAAATATTTAGCCTTACAAAGTAAATTCAACACAGTAACTCTCTTAATACAGCGAAACGTTCGTTAAATTATTACCACCGAAATACATCGCGAGCATAATGAAGCGACCCATTAGGAGTAACAAAAAGCACGTACTCACACGGAGCTGCTCGCGTATGGCAAAATTTTCTCTACCGTTTCGAATTCAAAGAAAGCTATGCCCAGTCGAGCGGTATAATTAAAATTTTTTACCCGCTTCCTCTCCCCCCCGCTCTCGCTTTCTCTCTCTCTCTTACTCGTAGGGTCGTTTAAAAATTCGAGCGTATATTACTCGCGGCCCTTGAGTTATGAAAATCTAATTTTACGGTTTACTAACGGCTACTTTTTAGTTCTTTGATTCTGACTTTGAATAAATGCAGAATGTTGCTGTAAATGAATGCCGCTGAATTGCGAATGAAACAAGACGGGGCTTTTAACGGGTCCTTTTTCCCACTTCTTGGATTTGTTTGAACTGAAGAGCTGTTTCAGTTAAAACGAGATTAACGTTTCCATCTTTTTCATCGCGGATTCAATGTAGCGAAAAATCCCGCGTGATATCATTTTTCAAAATTACGAGGGTCTTCATAATGTGTTAACGTATCATAAAAAAGGTGTTTCTGCTCTTTCATTTTATCTTTCATCATTCAGTTCTGACGGGTTTATAATTCTCTAAAGAGATTTTTAAAGTTTCAAATTTACAAAAGAGTTCGTTTACGCTTGAATTAATTAAAATTAAAACAACATTTTCCCTAGCGAAAATATGAATATTAAAAACGAGTAGAGAACTTGTTAATAGGTATAAAAAGTTACTTTTTTCAGTTGTAATGACTTTTTGATCGACTGAATAGACATTTATTACACGTTCAAACGCTTTTAAGCTTATTTCCAAAGGTTAACTTAATTAAATCAGGGTCGATCATTTTTAAACAGTTTACTTATTTTCATACACATAAAACGTTTTAATTAGTAACAAATTAAGAAAGTTATCTCGATCCCTTTGAAAGTTACAAATTAAAAATTCATTTTCCCTCTCTCGACTTATTTTCGTTGCAAATAAGACGAAATAAACGCTTCCTTGCACCTTCGTCAATTTAACGTACAATCGGAGAGCCTTCGTCGCTATTTCAGATTCGGATCATTAACTCGCAAAGGAAAATCAATAACTGATTTCGCCGGAGCGAGTGCGCAATTTAAGTATCCATTAACGCCCCTAACAATCTCGATATTAAAACGAGCCTCTCGAATCGTTCGCCTTCGTTAAAAAGCAAAGTCCCTCGCGCTGCTGTTACTACGAAGGGATTCTTTCGTTGCGAAATACTTGGTCAAGCGTTCGTCGGCTCCGATAACGAGCCAATTGATAAACACGCGAGTTTCCGGTTCAGCTGCGATTATTCAGTCAATTAGTCGCTATAATTGGAATTAACGGCAAGCTTTTTTCACCGAGTGTCTCATTACGCGACTGGGCTCCTCGATTGAAATCAACGGCTGTAAGATAAGAATCGAATTTAATCGCCGCTTGATTACCGCTTCCGCGCGAGCTGCCTCGGCCTTTATGATCCGACTTTACGATTCGGTGGACTGGCAGCGCTGCGTGGTTGAGCAGAATTTTTGCTTGCGACAGGAAGCTGGACAGTGAACCCACTTACGAGCGAGTCGCCTTTTACTTTGAAGTCGCCGGATCCTTTAATCATCGGCTTTTTTTCTCTTACCGGTTTCCACTTAATGATTAATTTGCTTTGACTTGTGTTCAAATTCAAAGAATTCTTCTTTTGATTGGAAAATGAGCGTAATACTTTTCAGAAATACTGAGACAAGAACTACTTTGAATTATTTATTTGCCATTTCAGTTCAATTAAACGTGAACGTTTGATGAAATGTAAAATTAAAATAACAAAAGCTTTGTTTTACTTTGCAATTGTTTTTAGGAAAATTAAAACTATCTTTTAAAAATTCTGCTAAAGGGTGGAATATTCTATACATAGAATTACATTTAATCGATATAAAAATAGCCTTAGTCACCTAGGCTTTTTCCAAGATAAAACTCCCATAAAATTCTATTTGAATGACCTGCACCTCAGAAACATTGAAAACGCGTTCTTTCTTCCCTCAGTGTGCAACGTGACGTTGGACAGCAGCCAGTTGTTCCTGAAATCGAACCGCGGCTTCGGGCAGATAAAATCGCCGTCGGTCCAGGGGCCGTCGCTGTGCACCTACAGGTTCGTGCCAGACACCGGACAGCGCGTGGAGCTTCAGGTCTGGCGCATGCTGGCCATCGGACGGCACAACGGCACCGCGTGAGTATCTTGTGCTTTTGTGCTCTCTTTTGTCCAGGTGTCACTACCAGCCAAGAGTTAAAGTGATTCTGCCGGTTTTCACTTCTTTTTTATTGAGGAGCCTTCGAGGGCTTTATCGAGTGTGGTCGGACAATGGAATTAAGGACTGCGCTTGCGATGACTTTTTTTTTCCATTTTCCTCTTTAAGTGCTATGGACGTTTTGTAACGTCGTCTAAAAGATGAATTTATTTTTTAATAAAATAACGTTAAAAAATCGTATCTACTCTGCCTTTACTGTTAATACATTTTTATTAATGTCACAAGTTTAATTTAATATTTTTAGTAAAATATTGCTTCACTGCACACTTTGAATTTTAATCAATTTAGTGCCATAGAACGTAAACACGTTTGATCGATTATACCAGTAGTTACAGTAAAAGTAAATTCACATCAGGTGTAAGTATACCAAGAACGGAAAATCGATCATTTTCTATACAGCAGAGCCCGTACACAATTTTACAAGTAAAAGTTAAAGTGCGTATACAATTAAATCAATCTTTTTTTTATACCTCATAATGAAAGCCTTCGGCACCGTTAAATAGAACTCTTTGTCTCTGGCTCTTTACGCGTTGAGAGTTTAATTTATTTGCAAAAAAAAGAATATACAACCTTTTTAGTTTCACCTCAGTGATTAATCGATTACGGAATATTAATTTATATTTTCAAGTATTCACCATTTTTTCTAGACAGGTAGCAAAAGTAAATTGTTCAAAATGAGCAGATATTTTGCATAACTGATCAAAACATGCAGTTGATGTAAGGGTAAAAAAAATATGGTTGAAGTTTGGGAATTTATACATGAAAAGTTTATGTATGAATTTGAAAGTAGAAAACAGCCGGATCTGGTTGGACATTCATTCAATATACAGAACTGTCCAAAAGTTTCCGGATACTGCCACTGGAAAGAGTAAAAACTAAATTTAATATCTAGATGAAAAACGTTCATCTTAAATTTAAAGAAGAAATTCAAATTTATAATTGTTTTAACACCAAAAAAGTGAACAACATACTTGTAGCTAAAATTGTAGCATTTCAAAGACTGGTACTGAAAATAAACTATTTTATTTATTTCTGAAGCACGTATTCTAACTAAAATATCCAGTCTTGATGTAAAAAGTAAATCGGTTTCTGTAACAGCAACAATTTCATTGATAAGGAAAGCTACAACTTTGACAACGAACAAAGTGAAGAAAAAGAAAAACTAGGAGGAAAAATATTCCTGGCCATCTTTCTCAGCAAGGCGGCCCTCACAAGCATTGACAACCCCCATTTCCATCTGCGTGCCCCTCGTCCCCCTCCCCTCGGCTCCACGATCGGAGATCGCCGCCGCCGATAGCCCTTTCAATTTGTCATACTCGGAGGGACGCCTCGCACGTCCAGTGGCGATCCCTCTCTGCTATCGCGTCCGGAAAAACTGCCGGGGCTCTCGGGCCGAGCGCCATTTGCCTCGTCGCGAAACTTGTGCTCGCGTCCGTTTGACGACCCGTAAAACTTTCTGCAATTTTTTCGAGCGACGAGAGAGGACGATGCAGGTGACAGACTCTTCCTTTTAACCCGATCGCCTTTTTCTTTTATTAATTCCCATCTGTTCATTTCATTTTCCTCGCGGAGAGACTCGACTGGACCCTCTTTTAACGAGACGTTTTGAGGGAGGAAAGGGGAGGAAGCAAGTTGGAGAAGCGGGGAACTTTGGAAATAAACGGAATTTCCCGAACCTCCTGCGCCTTTGGAACTTTTCCAATTTATAGAAGGATCTGTAAAGTCATTTTAACAAATATGTGTTTTTCCTATTGCAATATTATCGATCGGTAGAGAAGTGAGATAAATTCGGTTTCCAAATTTGATTAAAGTATCGAAGAAAGAAAGATATTTTGCTGATAAATAAACATTGTGATACGAACAAATTAATTTACTAGAAATGATTTCTATAAAAAATTAAAATTATAAACGAGGAAGTACATCTTAATCTTTATGCATACGCATTTATAGTGATAAATTTAGGGCTAATTTCTCATACACATAAAGTAGAGATTAAGTAACTCGCGGTGCAAGCAGCAACTGAATATAAAAATTCCCTTTAACGAAAATTGTATGCTTTTATTGTACTATTTCGATACCTGAGGACTTATCGGGTAAATGGAAAGTGAGGGGGAGAATGGAAAAGGTTTCGCGAGAAAGAATTCGCCGACTTACAATGACCTTATTTCCCGAGCTTTCGCTGTGTAACAATGAAAGTAACATGAACGGCACGGCATACTAAACTAATGGATATTTTCGCAAAAGCAATTTTAAGGCTTTAGTGCAAAATACATAAATATACATATAGAATCAAGAGTATCGAATGAAATTTTAAAAGGAATTTCTTTTGCAAAGTTTTCCTATTTGAACTGTAAAATTCTTTAAATGTATTAAATCTATCAAGCTCTATCTACGCTTAACGTTAAAAAGTGCACGAATCCGATATTCAGCGTATGAGAAAAGGCTCTCTCGAAAAAGTCATGCCACAAGGCACAATTAAAAGGCAGCATCCCGCAACGCATTTCTCAAGCAACCCAATTACAAGCTCGGGGCTCGCTTACAACTCACGAAAAAGCGCGGAGAAACAATTTCCAGAGCAGCTGTTAAGAATCAGCGTTGTGAATCTCCTCTTACGGACTTGTCCCGCGCAAACAAGGACAGCCGGAAGAAGCTCCCCTTGTTATACTAGCCTTTCCCGCGCTGCAGCCGAGCTTCCGTATAATTTAAGTTGATGCGAGTTATATCTCTGGCAGCGCAGGGAACCGCCCGCCTTGTAAAACCGGAGCTTGCCAGCGACGTATAAACTGCGAGCGCTGTTATTAAGCTCGCGTTTTCGCCGTGTGTTTGTCGGCCGCGAGCGCATTGTGCTACTGCTTCCTGCTCCTTCTTGGAGACGGGAGGATCGATTTTAATTAAGAAGCAAAGACCGACAGATGGCCTGCCTTTCTTTCCGGTAAACCGAAAGGGTTATTCGACAGGTTTCTTTTTCATCGGTAATTAGGCTAATGACTCAGGTACGATTGGAGTTGACCTTTGCTGAATATAGTTGTCGATGCCAGTCGTATTAAGTAAAAATTCTCGTTACAAATCTCGTTACAAACACTGGTTTACCTGCATTAAAATTAAATCACAGAAATTAAAGTCAGATACATTACCAATTCACATATTCTAGTTTAAATAAGGCATCAGTATGTAGCTGTCAGAGGTAGAAATTATCGAAAAGTTAAAATGTTTAATAAAGATACATGAGTTTTACCTAATTTAAACTTAATATTTTCGTTCAAATTTCAATTCTATGTTAAAAATCTGTAGATTTGAAAACTTATCTTGGTGAAATACGAGATCCGGTTCTCTGTCCACAGCTACTCTGTCTTCCTAATAATGATGTGCTTGATGTACCCAATTGTAGGCTCATCATGTTCGTAATTTATGCAGATGTGCACAGATGCATGTCAGCATCCCACGGGACACGTGAATTAATCTGTTCTCAAGCTGGTCAAGCGTGATCTGCTTTAAAGATCAGTGTCAATATGTTGTTATGCAAGCTATTAAATTGTCTCGTAATTACATCTGTTTTTCGCTGCATTTGTACCAAACATTTTGGACGCAGTCCATTTTACGTCACGTGTTTTTTTTAAATATTGCATAGCCTTTGCCAAAGCTAAAACACCTCATTCCTCCACATCAGCAAACGCTGCCCAAAAAGCATCTCACTCCAGCCGAGACGGACACAATCGGTGGGCAGCTGCAGTGGTAAAAGTGGCGCCGAGAAAAGCCACTGAGCTCAGCGCACGTCGCAGGGCTACTTTTCCTACGGTTCTCCGAGAGCCGATCCCGAATGCCGGGCACGAGTTCTCTCGAGTGGAATAACAGCCGCGTGGCAATTAGGTCAGCCCACGGGGTGCCACCGGCTCTCTTTTCCCCTCGTCGCGCGAACATGCATTTTCGAAAGGCACCGAGTGGAGGACCCCGGAGCTTTTTGCGGGCACGACCTAAAAGCGGACACCCTTTTTTAGAGAGGGTCTTGGGATATCGGTTTGAGATGCAAGTTTATGTAACTTGGGAGAGTGCTTTGTGCAGTTGGAGATAGATGGGTTTGAGGAGCTTGCTTTTCGGATCCCTGATTCATTGAGATTCTGCGGCAAAGTGTACTTTATATATTCATATTTACTTTCTAAATAATAAATATTTTAACCTAAAGCTAAAGGTTTTAAAAGGATATTTCAAATTTCAAAGTGGCCCTTTTATATCTACGTTTACTTAAAATTCCCATAACGGAACTTCAGCAGAATAGAAGTTAAACTTTATGTTGCAGCTACTATAAATTTTTGAAGAAATGGAAATGTGAACTAGAATTTTTCTCGGCCGAAACTTTTTTGAAAAACAAAACAACGCAACTTAATTATTTTCTCCTCGCGCACTATCCTTATTATTCTATTAAAGTTTTGCAAGAAAATGTTTAAAAAGAAGTATCAATATCATCGTAGCAATAATATTCCCGAAAAAAACTTGAGAAAATTTCACATTTTCAGTATTCATTTAGGCTCCCCAACCCAACGGATCAGAGACCAGAAAGCGTCAGAAAAAGTTTCCGTCCGTTCCAAAAGTTCCAGTCACTCTCCCTACTTCCTTTTCATTTTTCTCCTCACACGCAAAAATTACGGAGCAGCAAAGCGCCGGCGCATTAAGTAGCCCTTCGCCGCTTTTGATGGATGACCTTAATTTCGGGCATGATTATACAATATCGGGGCCCCTGAAATTTCTCTGAAAATCGTTCGCGGCGCTTCTTTTCATTGTCCCGGCGCCATCCATAATTGCATGACTCGCGACTATACATTGCTCCGAGAAACAAAGAAATACCAGGAGGTGCATAACTTACATGCGCTTTCTGAGATTCGGGAGCGGAATGCCGACGATTGATGCACTTATGAAAAGGAGGGGATTGAGTTGTAGTTTTATTTTTTAACAAATGCTCCGTTCTAATGAATTTTTTTCAAATCACGAAAGGCAAAAAAAAGCTGTTGTTAAAAAAAAAACGAAATAAAATGAATAGAATAAATTTTGTACTAATTTTTCAAAGAAATTGTTGATATTAAGATTTAAACGAAAGCAGATACTTATATCAATGATTATTTTGATTAACATTTTCTAATTTACTGTTTTTTTGTTCTATATTTAATTCAAATTCATTTGCAGAACTTGAAATTCCTATATTCACAATCCATCGCACAGATTGATATCCTATTATGATTGAAAATCAATTTCAAGAAACTTGTGCTCCAGTAACGCAAATGTTCCGCGGTATGTAAAGTCGGTCAATTTCCGTATAATTCACGTCCCCAGAAACCGAGGAAAGAGGAAGAGAGCGGGAATGAAAGCATTTTGGGGACAAATACGACTTAATGAACATTTCGATTTGCGAAGTTTAGGGCTTCGATCGAAGGAGGTTTAAACTCCACAGACTCACTGAACGATCGACCAGCAGTTTACACAGCAATTGTTTGACAGATCGGCCCACGTTTACACTCTCTACTATTTTGCCTTATTGACACGTTTTACCGAATGTTGTGGATTAAAACTGCTGAATCAATTTTAGGTTTTTTTTTGGCGATTCTACACGGAGAAAAATTTTGTAATAAAAATTACAATAGTACATTTTAGTTTGATCACAGACTGCAAAAATCAAAAAAGTTACCATGTTTCTAGTAAATTTTACAAATCTAAATATGAAAATTTATCATTGACCTCGTAAACTTTAATAGAAAATATGGTAACTTTTTTAGATTTTTACAGTCTGTGATCAAATTAAAACGTACTATTGTAATTTTTACTAGACAAGCGACACTCAGGAGCGCTCTAATTTTATTACAAATATTAGAAATTTATTCCTTATGCGAATTTCAAACATATTTTTTGAAATTTCATTTATATATAATTCATTACTGCCATGTAGAAAATTCAATTTTCAATTGAGGTTATGAATTCAAAATTTATTCGAATATTTTTCATTATAAAGCGTTGTAAAAACTATTAAGATTTAGTTATATATTTTTTACATCTAAAAATCAATATTCGGTTATATTGACCAATCAAATCAAGCCTTTAAATGCTTCAACATGGCCGCTTATCACTTTTTTAGGAAGGGAAAAATTTTCTCCATGAAATTTATTCATAGAATATCTATAGAAAAACGATTTGATTGCAGTGATTGCATTTTTATATACAGTTTAATACATTATTTTTGAAAATATTTGATTAGAATTACAGCTGAAAATAAAAATTTTTACAAAGAAGAATCACCAATAAATTGGCTACTATAAAGTAACATAAAATAATGTTGAAAAATATTTAAAATTTATTAATAATGTAGCAATTCAATATTCATGAATTAATTGATGGTTGGAAGACACCGCTATTAAACCAATCGATCGCTTTTAATTTGCAATGTCATAAATTTCGTAAAGTGTTCAACATTAAATCAATAATTATTTAAATATGGACACTTAGCTGATTTAATGGTTTACCATTATCCGTTTGAAATAGGTCCATAATTAAATTAAGCTACAATTTTTATAAAAAGAAATTCAATTTTTCATTTGCCAAATTAATATTTTCATCAGTAAACCAAAAAGATAACTACCGTTAAAGCGAATGTAAAATAAAACTATGCCGTCATAAAGTCCGTATGCATGGATCAATTCTCGTAATTGACAGCTCTGCAGCTCATTTAATTGATGCCATCAAAAGAAAATTTAACTGATTGCTCAAGCTTTGGTCCGAAAATTTTTAGCCGAGGATGAATAGGTGGAGAGTTTTTAATCTACTAGAAGTGGTTTTCGAAGTTGAATTGGCTCGGTTTGAAAACGATTTTTTATTAGTAGGAAATCGCTGTGTTCGTTGTACATCTAAATATTTTTTAGTTATCGGACCAGTGTTTTTTATACGAAAATATTACTCGGATTCTAGAAAATCGGTAGAAAAAGATAACAGAAGATAGATAGATCCATGTTTATTTTATTAGCAGTGTATAAAATGAAATAGTGTACAATAAATATTTTTGAAGAAGTAGTATAGTACAATCTATTTATTTATTTATTTTCAATTTAAAAACGTATAGAAAGGAAAATTAGTCATACCTATTAAACAACGGACTGAATAATCCGTAATTCTGAAGTCCCATCGTTTCTCAACGCCAGCATTGCGAATGTGCAAAAGCAAACAATTAGCTTCTTTTTTCACAGTGAACAAAATTTTTGATTGCGCTGCAGATCTTTTCTATTTTTTTAAGTTTGATGCTGGTTTTCCTTTTTTACTACCTTGATTGGAACATTTTATTCGGTATTCATATGACTTCGATACTTTTTTTAAGTCGTATCGAGCTGGTAAATGTAAACAAAAGTTTGCTGCGAACAACTAGAAAAAAACCGGTGAACGTAAAGCCTTTGAATGGTTCATTTTATGTTTTAAATCTAAATTAATACACAATTTGGCGGCTTTAATGATAATAATTACCATATTTTTATTGAACTCTGATTATTAATTACCGCTTTTTGCAGACTAATCCTAAATTCTAGATATAAAAATTGCTGATCGGAAAAATCGAATTATAATTGCAGCCAATTTACAAATCCATATAATTGAGAAAATTTAATTAGCTATTATTTTCTAAAGCAGTGAAAATTTCGAAATAGCATCTTGCAAAATAGCGAAAAAGATTGGACGAGCCCAGAGCAGCAGCGCCTTTGTCGCCGTCATTTGTGTTTTACTTTCCCGGCACTTTGTCTTCCACGAGTTCCGCTCGACCCCGCGCAGCGAAGGACCAGCGGTCGCCTCTTTCGCGCAGCAACACAGAGGGAAAAAGAGCGGAAATCGTAGCGGCGTCGGGGCCTTTGCCGCTGATTACACGCTTCTCTCCGCGGAATGAAATTCGTCCTCTTGCAAATTAGTTGATGGACCGACTGGTTCTGCCGCCGCCATTACAGCGCGAAACAGGAGAAACTAGCTCGTTAGGAAAGGCTTGGGCTTTTTCCCTGTACATTATGTACGCGCCGCGTCGCTGAAGTTTTAATGACGGGCGTGGCATAAATCGCCCGGGCGCCGAAGTGCTTTCACGTGTTGCTTCCAACGCTCCCGTATATTTTGCAAGCCGACGAGATATCGGTCATGCCTGCCTGCCTGCCTGCCTGCCTGCGGCTGCCGAGGTGTAAGCTGCGCGAGCGATGCGGTTGACTAATTGTGGCACCGCGCACAGAGTGAATATTCGTGTTTAGGGTATTGATTCGCGCTCATTTTTTCAGCCTTTTTATTACGGTTGGCTGTCGAGTAAATATAGGCTGCTGCCGACCATTTTTGGTTGCCGTGAGAGGAAATTTTGAGGTTTTAAAGCTTATCGCGTTCCCTCCGAGGGGGATAAAAAGTATTTTCGATAGGCAATTACTTAATTATATTCCAGTTTCCAAAAGAACCACCCTGATGAGAAAGTTACATCTTATTTTTTTATTTCTATTAGTTATCTGTTCAATTAACTAATTCTGCAAAGCGATTTTTAAAAATTGAATTCAAAATCTAGCAATTTTCAGAATTTAACAATATTTAATTAAAAAATTTTAGTAAAAGGATCGAGCGATCCATGTCCAAAAAAAAATTACACGCACTAAATAAATTGACTGCAGTACCTCCGGTCGAAATTCTTTTTTGTTCCACGGCACCCATTCTTCCGACCACAATGGAAGTCGTATTTTCGAGCGACGATGCGCAAACAGAATTTTTCTTCCACTTGCCCCTTTTTTTCAAAAATTCATCGAAAAATCGATTGTGTACAAAACCAATCTTCGCGAGCAGTAAACTCAAAACCAAACGGATCCGAAACAAAACGACGAACGGGTAAAAAAGCAAATGCCGAACTCGCCGCCAGGAAAAAAACAAAACTCGTGGAGCCGCGGCGCGCGAAAACCGCCGACAGTCAGCGATCGCCGGACGAATTTGATTTCACGCTCGCTGCTTCCTTCGAGCGAGGCACGAAGCCGGAAAACGTCCGGAGAGAAGCGAGCGCTGCGCTGCTAACATACGAAATACTCTGTACAAATCAGAGCGAAACTCGGCAAGAACCGGGGGGCGGGGTGAGGTTTTAATAGGCCAAGTTTTCGGGGAGCAGGCGCTTTTCAAGCGTGAGGTAATGCGAGCTTTTGTTTCGATGACTTTTAGCCTGTAATGCATTCGGCTTGTTGCCCTTGCCGATAAGTACCAAAGTTGCCTGCTATATAAAAGCCAATAGAGCGGCCTCAAAAGTTGAAATTTTTATACGATTTTACATTTGAAAGAAAAAAAAGCTTTGTCAATAAAGAGGTTTCTAAAAACCTTTCTCTGTAATTCGTATTCCACGCTCAGTAGTTTGCAGTAAAAAAATACTTCCCGATCACTTCCACCCGCTCGAAATTCGCAACAACTCTGGCAAGTGCGCAACTCTTACATCAATCAATCAATCGTCTTCAGGTGCTCCATCACGAAACATCCGAGCAGATTGGCCGTGTTGGAGTCGTCGGATCCTTGCGATTATCTAGTTCGCCGCGTTCTCTGATTAGATATCAAGCCCGACTAGGAAGTGAGAGAGAGAGAGAGAGAGCGAGAAAGAGGCCATAAATTTTGACCGGCCGAAACTATCTAACTCATTACGCCTCCCAAGGGGGGAAACTACCCTGGAACAAGCTCGCGTGCACGAGTCAGCGGAAAAAAGGAAAGTTTTCTCGTTTGCAGCGCTGCTAAACGAGAGAGAAACAAGGGCGCGCAGGAGACAAAGACGAGAGATAACGGAGGAAAATGAGTTAGACGAAAGTCCTCTAATTTCGAGCGTCAACGCCGAGTTTCGTTAAGAGTTCGGGGGATCGGAGAAAAACTTGCCGGCTTCGATTCTAACCTGGACGGCTGCCGCTGCGCTGACTTGTGCTACTGCGGGGCGAGGAGCTTGTTTGACTTATTGATCTGAGCAAAGGCGTATTTGCATTTTGTCTTAGCGCAGAGCTCGGATGATACTCGAGGGGAATTTCGCAGATTCTTTATTGAATTAATTGTTTGAATTAATTATTTTAAGAGGCAATTTAGTTTATTATTTTCTCATATTTCAATCACCGTTTAATGAGAACTTTAAAATGATTATTTTGGAATTTTCCTTAATTAATATGTCATATTCATCATTTATTCATACATAAACTGTAGTTTAAGGGAATAACGTCATTAAAAATACATCATTAGTTACATTATATATATAATTTAATATTAATTCAACCAGTAAACTCATAATTAATTGCAAACAATTTCAAGCACTTAATCCAATAGTTGCACAGTGTAATTATAACCCCATTAGTTGAATATTTTTAGTCAATACAAACGCTTCTAATCAAAGCACCTGCCCATCTATACAATCTCCAAATCCATTTAATTTTCCGAAGGATATACATATTTACACATAATTAAAGCAACTTCAAATACAAATCCGGAAACTGAATTTGCCCTCGAAAAATGTTCAAGCGGCCCTAATGGATAACAACATATTTGCCATTGCTCTCTAAAAATTGTCCTCGCCGTCGACTTTTTTCTCTCCTCGTCTCGTCGCCGGAGTTTGCATTTAAATTTACAATCTGCCTCGGCGCTTTGGGTAAATTGATTTGCAGCTCCAGCAGGCGTGAGGCGTAAGTGATTTCCGGTTGACTGACTGACTGCGCGACGTCGCGACGATGACTGACGTCGTCTCGGAGTTCGGCGAATTGGAGACGCTGCCGCCGCCGCCGCCGCCAAACGGATATACGTACATTTTGACAGCTTCCTTTTTGGGTGAGAAGCTGAGAAAGGTCTTGCGTTCTTTTGCCTGAAGCCCGCGCCTGACAATTTCGACATTTTTATTTTTCAACTTGTTTGCTCACGTATCGCAATGCGGATGTAAATGCAGATAAAACGACTAATTATTATTCCTTTTGCGCAACAACGGGAGAATAAGTTATTTTCTTTTTCGAAAAAAGTTTAAAAGGAGCGAAAAACTGTTTTAAAAAAACGCGCACATTAAATTTGCACGGGAATGTACATGTACTTTCAAAGTTTGTGTTAATATTTACTTAAAATAAAAACTCATTATAAAATTTCTGTTAATATCATATTTACCTTCTGATTTAATGAAGTTTTAATCTGTAATGTTAATCAGGGAAATTTTCGTTTTAACGTCATTATTTTTTAGCCTCGAATTTCCAAAGTAGACCCACAACGTAAAGCAGTATATGCAAAGTAGAGGTGAAGTGCAGTGGTTGCCGAGGTAAATTTAAAACCGTTATTTGACTTGCATAAATTAATTCTATCACAAGCAAACGTAAAATGAAAAACACTTTTTAAGTTTATCCAACTACGCTCGACTAAGTTTTAATAATTTTGCATTTAAAAAACGTACTTTTATACTATAATAGGTTAAGCTCATCAAGCAGCCGAGCTCATGAAATTGCAATGGAGCAGAAGCGAGGAAAATGATGCCAAAAAAGATTTGTCCTAAGCTTAATATAAAGAACGATAATTCAAAGCGGACAGACGTTTGGCCGGGCGCGTTTCCGAACCGGCGAAATTCCCGTTTTTAATTTCGCCGTATAGACGTGATAAAAGAATCTCACGTCCTGGCAGTTAGATAGGGAAAAAGTCGAGGCCGCCCGCGCGCACAGATGCGAGGAACGTGAAACATAACCGGACGAAATGAGCGAAACGTGCTAAGCGACAGCGTCCGGCGCTTTCAATTATTTATGTCTTCCCCCCCGCTGCTTTTTTCCGGGAGAGCGAGAGCTCGATCATTCGCCGCCGCGACAAATAGATTGAATTTCAGTGCGGCGAAAAATAACGGCTTGTCAATTTCCCGAAGTATCTCGACGCTGCACCGGGAGATTTATCACTCGCCAAGGAAATCAAGGCGTCACTGGCACGGACTCGGCCTCTTCCTTTCTTTCTCATTGTGTGTGTTTTCAACGTCAAGTAGTGGATTTTTTTTTCAAATATCTCTATTGTATTTTTTTTTTTATTTTTCTAAAGTAATAAATCTCGAGAAAGTATTTTAAGAGTGTTTTTAAAAGACTTTGAAATATTTTACGCTTGCTAAGACCCTTCAGCTGCAGATGAATATAATTCTAAAAACGCTTACGCTCTGGCTCCTATTATATACGCGAATTAATTCATAATGAGTCTCAGTAATAAACCCGTCATATAAAGAGGAAAGGCGAAAAAAGGCGCAAAAAATATAAAATGAGGCTCTTTGAAAGATGTAGGAGAAAACACGAGGAATAATCTGCAGCGGCCGCCAAGAGGCGCTTGATATGTTAATTAGCAGATTTTCAATTAAATCTCCATAGAAATTCAGCGGCTTAGCTCGTCCGTCTTTCAGCTTCGGAAAACAATCCTCGAACGAGAGGACAGAAGAAGCGCCTCGGTCTGTATTCTTGGACGAGAGAATGGTGACGTAATGGAATTTCCGAGCGAGGCCTTTGTTGCGGCTCTTTGGCCCGCGAGGCGCCGTTTGTTGGCTAACGAAGAGGTAAATTTCAGTGCTAAGTGGAGGAAGAAAGAAAGGACAACTCTGCGCGAAAATCAAAATTGAATTGCTGAATCGATGGCTGCTTTTGTTTTCGGGAATTGGGGATAATGACAATTTATTGAACTGATTGCTGCTAAGGTGATTAAATTTGAACTTTGCAATTAACTTGTCCGTACACATTACGCAGCAGCGAAGAACAATTGCAATTTTTTATTTTTTTTTTTTTTTATATTTGTTGTTTATGCACGTTTTACAATAAACCTTGGTGTATAATTAATAGCATTTTCTTTTTTAATTTTACGAATCAAACGTTGGGACAAAAACAAAAGAAAAATTATGTTTTGAACAAAAGTTAAATAAATACTCGCTTTTTGTTTTCAAATAAAATTTAAACAATAATACCAAATCCTCTTTGGAAACCTAATGAACAAGCAGAACGAACGAATATCAAATAAACTGAAATAATGAAGAAATTAAAGATAAATCGAAAGGAAAATTTTTAAACTTTTTAAAAATCGAGTTTTTGTGAATAGAGTAATAACCATTGATTCGAAGTAGTGAAAATAATTTATTTTATTTTAAGAAAATTAAACAGGCAAAGTGCCTTTTATAAAAGAAACTTGATATGATGTTCATAAGCACATATGAGAAAATTATATTTCTCAATCCTGCATAAAAACGTAATCTGACCTTTAAAAAAAAGTTGAAAATTCTCACCCACTTTTCACTCGAAGCGCCGCAAAAAGAGAGTAGAGCGGCGCGATCTACAAAATTGTAACTCCTTTATTCTCATTCTGCGCTCGGCGCGAATACCTTCTTCTCCACTGAGCCTTTGAAGTTTCCGACGCAGTATGCATGGCAATCGCCGAAGCAATTTTCCTGTCTCCAGACAGCCGCGGCTCTTTTGATGTCCGCGAGACTCGTTTATCTTGCGAGCAGCGTAAGCCTACGAGCCGATTCGCGCCGAGACAAACAAAAACTCGCCGAGGCTACCGCATTAGCGTGTAGTTGATGCTTTTTAGTGCTCAGCTTCACGCTAAAGCATTTTTATGCTTTTTATTAGAGGTAAAAACCAGTTTGATAATTATTCTTCACGATTTTTACGATATGGAAATGTAAGATTATCTGTGGATTAATGAAATTTAACATTTTACAATTAAAACATCTGTTATAAGTATGTCAGTTGCAAAAGAAAGCACATTAACTGTCTGAAATAAAATAATTACAATTCTGACATTTTGAAAAATTGAAAATTTAACTATTGGTAAAAACGTTAAAAAATTCTGCCTACTCGACAAAAGCAGCGCTGATTTAGTTTTCGATTCTTTTCAGGTGCGAGGGCGGCTGGCTGCAGTTCGAAGGCGGGGCCAGGATCTGCGGGCGCGACTCGCGGCTGCAGCAACCCATTGTGCTCTTCTCCGACAAGCCCGAGCCCGTTTTACATATGCAGTGAGTATACATAAGCACTTCCCACCACGAATTTCGCAAAATAAGCAAACGCCGCTGCAAAATTTAGCCCCCCTTTCCGTTTGATGTGAATGAGGAGCGCCGGCCCGCTTTTTCTTGGGCGGAGGCTCGAGTGCTGCGCAGGGGAATTGTTTATTTTTTCCGGGAATTCAGGAAAATTATGTTTCTGCGCATGTGGAATAGTGACTTTTACATGCAACTTTATTGAATAAAGAAAACGCGAACAAGCTTTCAGAAAACGAATGATCTCGTACTCTGACTCATACGAGTGACCATAAACAATTTGAGGAAACGTTTTTGAAGTTAATAAATGGTAAAAATGCTTGGGTTTCAATCCATAAGTTTCGAACTGGCTAAACGAGTTGGTGCCAAAGACGTCTTTTAATATTTCGTAATTTAACAAATTGTTACCGTCCTTGGGTGCCTTCGGTTGAGCTCCAATTGTATGATATCAATAAATCGGGGATCAAAATTTTTTTCACAATATCCAGGACCTTGCCCTATAATTCAGGAAAATATATTTTCTCCAAAAAGATTTTTAATTTTGGAAACTAAATTCGAAAGCTGCTGTAATGTGATTCAGGTTATTAGTCACTTCGTGTATTTAATCTCAATTTTTTAACAATTTTGACAAACTCGCTGGGCAAGAAAAATCGCTCCAGTTTCGCAGGCTCAGGCAATACGCAGCCACAAAAGAATAACCTTCCCGACAAAGGAAGCTCAGGCACTTTCCCCAGCTGGAAAAGCCCGGTGCAGAAGCCAGGGAAGCACGCATTTTTCTGAAATATCACTCGGGCTCATATGGAAAGCACTTTAGTCCCGCATCGGCGTAACTTGCGAAAAAGCTCGAGACATTAATCACCGGCGGCGGGCGAAAGGAGCCGCGGGTCTGATTCGAAAAACGCGATAATTCACTCCGAATCCAATAGCTGGGGGGAGAGAAAGCGGGAGGGACTGAATTATAATGGCTTGGTAATCGCGTCCTGAAAAACCGAGATATTACCCGGTGGATTATCAACGAAATTCGCGACGAGATGCATCAAAGTGCTCGCTCGCACGGCGTAAATCCGCGAGCTGGATAATTGACGTAAATCAATCAGCGCGTTTAATTCGAGAGAGCCGCTCTGCAGACGCGAATAATTCGTCGTAATAACGTTTGCCTTTACGAGCACGCTTTGCCCCCTTCTTTTTGCTTTTTTTCGACCCCTCTCTTTTTCGCCCGAGATGGGTTTTATAACGCGCGACAAATTGGCTTTTTTATGATTAATGAATTATACGTGGTTTAATGCGATTCCGAACGACTGCTGCCCACTGAAATTCAATTTTACGAGTTTGTTATTGAATTTCGGACTGATAAATGCTATAAAGTGCCGGATAATCTTGATAGTTAAATATTTATGATTTTTTCCATTACCACCGATTCGCGAATTCTTCAACATTTGCATTGTTTATCGGCAATTATTAACTTTGTTTTAAGGCGAAATTTACAGAGGCGGTTGTTTCTTTACAGTAGATGCCCGCTTTGAAAAGTTATCGTTGTATAAAGTTTCAAATATAAACTTGAACTATATTAGTAGTATAATTGAAAAATGAGTTTCCAAAGGCCCTTGTTCCAGTGGTATTTATAAAAGTGTTAATGCAATATTGAAACTTTCTCCGATGAAGGGCTTTTACAAGAATGATAACAAACTTGAGTCAGATGATGCAGAATTTGAAACTAATTCTGAAAAGATTATTCAAAAATCAGCTCTAGATAAACCTTGTTCATACGAGAGTTCCGGGCCGTTTCATAGCTCCTAAAATAGACGTAAATTTCTTCCGGCCTAATCCGGTAATCAAACACGCGGCAGGCAGTACGTAAATTCCGCGAGCGACTACCGCAATAAAGCCGAGCCGCGAAGTAGCGAAACATCATAAAGTGCCCGAGAAACACACAGTCGTGGCTGCTAAAGTCGAGCCGCGGTGACGACGATAAGACGCTTCTCCGACCGAGAGATGTAGTCCCTGCAATCGGGCACCTAGAGTTTTCATATAAACTAATTACGACATTGGCTGGCCCGCGGCCAACTTAAATAAACGATGGACGAGCCTTGGGAACCCGGCCAAAACGCCTGGATGAACAGCGTTGAAACTTCGGCGACGCCGCTCGTCGTCGGATTGATCGAGCTGCTTCTCGCCCGACTTTCTTTTCCTTAGCTCTTTCGGATTCGAGCTCTTCTTTTGCGAAGCGTATCGATTTCATTTTTTAATCAAACATATATCGCTATCTTCGTATGAGGTTTTTACTTTACTGACGAGGTATCGAGCACAAAAAGCTTTTTGCAAAATTTTTTTATTTCATTTTTAGTTCAAATCCTTTTAATCGACACATTTATTGGATTATTTATGATTTTTTTTCCCTACGTTTATAAGGGTTGGTACTTTTTGCTGTTTTATTACGGATTCTTACGGATCTTCATGGATATTTGAATCTTAAATATCCACTTTCTTTTATGTCTTCCAATTCATCCTTATTCGGAAGAAGAAATGTCTTATTGGAAAAAATCTATACTCTGTATTTGTCTTTTATGCAAAATCTTTTCTCGATATTCCATTGAAAAATTTAATAAACGTTGCAAAGCGATTCTCAAATTTTCATCTTTTCGAATGCACAATAAAAAGAAAGCAAAATACTATATAAACGTGATTAAAACAGGTAATTAAATATGAACAAATCGACAAATCGGATCATCTACATCTTCTTATCTAAAAAAATCAAAATTCTGTCATAATTTCCTTGAGATTATAGCACCTAAAAGACTATTTCTGAAACTTCCTGGGCAATCAACTTTAAATACTTCCTTATCTAGTTTCCTAAAATAGATTTCATAATTGAACCGCTTATTTCCAGCGTTGGAATACATCAGACCTCCATTTTATGTGTGTTGAACGAGCCGTAATATTTTTATTTATGGTTGAAATATATCGCTAAAATATCGATCCGCAAAATGGTACCAATAAAGTTAATAACGGTGCAATAAAATTTAACACTGTGTCATTCATAAAAAAAAGATGATCCTAAAATATAACCTTACGTGAGTGCTTTTTACGTTTGGGCTATATTTTTAAAGCGGTTACATCTGCTCGCATTTCCAACTCTAAAATTCAGGGATGTCATTTGAGATATGGCTGATCCTATATTTTACGTACTACAATCCATTCGATGATTACCTCAAAATTCCGCGTTCGTCAGTATTTTTTAGAAAAACTCAAACTTATCGAAGATGATAAAGCATACTAATTTAATTGAATTTTTCTGCGTTAAGCCAGTCCTTTCTTTAGCCTCTTCCTTATCCTCACTTTCTCTTTTCCTCCTCTTTCCCTCGAATTTCTTTATCGGCAAAAAGCGAGTGCTCGCCGACTCATTTACATTCTTATTAAATTGTCCCGTTAAAATTATGAGGAAACTTGGTGGCTGCGCGGCTATCGTTTCTCCCTTTCCGCTTGTTTTTTTCGCTCTCTGCTGGTGTCTTTCTCTTTACTCTCTGTTCGCTGTATTATTTATCGCGCGGATGGAATAAATATGTAAAACATCGACGAAATGAAAATAAAAGTTGCTAATGGATAATCGCGCAGAAGTAATAAGATCGAAGTGAAAGATAATATCGATTTCTTCTTTTTTATTTTTAAGTCATCATGTTTGAAGTAGTGAAGTAAATAATACGGAATTCTAAAATTATTTTTTAGCTTAGAGCCTTAATATAATATTCCAACAACGGAAAATATTTTTGCGCAATGTGTACAGGACAAGGAAAGGAATAAATATATCCTCTGAAAGCAGTAAATCGCAAAATCAGAGAATTCAGTGAGGGTAGGACTGAAAGAAAAATGCAACAGTTTCAAGAGCCGAAAAACTCTTTGGTTTACTCGCTATTTTTCGCATCTTCCGGCCAAGTCGACAATCCGGAATGGAAAAACGCTGAAAAGTCATGCTGCGCTGCAAGTCTCTCGAAAACCACCGTAAATCGTTGTTGAGCTCGGAATTCGCGATCGAATGCTTTTGAAAAATACTGTGACTCGCGGAGAACTGAGCGTTAAAATACGACGGGTAAGAATAGCGGCAAAGTTGCCTTTTACCCGGAGCGGAGGAGATCTTTCCTTAATGCTATGCGAGTATGAAAGTCATAATTCTGCAAGTGTGCGTTAGTAATGTATATACATGCTTGCGGCTCAAAGCTTTTCAATTGCAGCTTCCGCGAAATATTTATTTCTTCTGCAGTTTATCTGTAGGAACGAGAATTTTTCGTGACAGTTTTGTAATAAAATAGAATATATTCAACGAAGAAAATCTACTTTTCGTGAAACTGTAAAGTTAAAATTGTTATCTTAGCATATATGACTTTTGTTCTCTTATTTTTAAGCAATTTTGTGCAATCAATATTTTCATAACCCGCTAATTTATCACGAGTCTGAAATTGCAAGCTTCCTTATTGATGAAAATTCGAGGGGAATGATGAATTTCTTATCTCTCTCGTCTATTCCGATGCTGCCGGAGTGAATCGAAGCGAGCAAAACACTTCTCGGCGCGGCAATGAGATCGAGCCAATCGAGCGTGTAATGGCAGCTTGTTGTTTCCAGAGCAAAGCGAGCGGCGGATTCTCTGGCTTGCTCCGGAGCAGGAAATTTTAAAATTTCATAAAACTTTAGAGGCAGCCAACAGTAAAGCGGGGCCTCTGGAAGTCAGTTTAACTTCTTTCAGGAAAAAAGGGGATTGTAAATAAAATTCCTATAAAAAAATATTATACATGCAATAATTTCCGCCTCTCCCCAAGAATAATTCGAACGCATCTTTCGGAATTGAATTCTCACCCTCGTAAAAACTTGGCGAAATATTGTACGTTTATTGTCAAAATATTCGAAAAAATATAATAAAAGGTAAGAGAAAAGAATATGCAAAATTTACATCTTTTATCAAATAAGAACTGTAACCGTACGTAGTCCAATAAAAAAGACCAAAGGTATCATGATTAAATTACAAAAAAAAGCGTAAAATTTGTTTCATATTCAAAATTAATGAAAAAAGTGCTTTGAATTTGATAAATTCATCAATCACCAGACAAGAATTTACGAGGAGCAAGAAAAAAAGTGTTGCCCGAAGCCAGAGAAGAGAAACATAAATACAAGAGGCGTCTAAGGTACTTGGCACGGTAGATTCAATTTCGCGAGAGGTTATTTAACGCAACTTTGTTATTACTCCTTTTTTACTGCCCTTCTCCTTCTGGACTATAACTGGATTATACTTTTGCCGGCGGCGAAGTTCTTTCAACGACACTTCGACACGTCTTTCGCAACCCTGATCGAACGGTGCTGCCTAATGACGCAAAATAATAAAAACAAACAAACGCCAACGCTGATGCTTCTTATTGAATCTTCAAATATACTTTGTGTAAACATGTTTTGTAGGGCCCATGAATTCAAGGTTTTTACCTGATTAATTTGTTTTTTTATTAAATTACGTTTCGTTTTTTCACTTTAAAAATCTCATTTCTAAAACAAACCTGCCTGTTTAAAGACTTGGAAAGCACAAATCTTTCTCGGAAAATTAGCTTAAATCGAAAAAACGACAGCGCGAGCGCGAGGTTCGATATCGGCCCGCGACGAGCACGTCGTAAGATTAACGTCCGGCGACGTCCATATATCTGGGGCTATCTGGGCGCACTTGCATTTCGTCCCTTCGGCTCTTTCACGATCGCTGACGCGTAACTCGTCCCTCCTCGCCGTATCTTTCGCCGCGTAGGCCTCGGCGGAGTGTGCGTACAGCGAGATTGCGCCCCTGGAACAATGGGCGAAAATTGCAGTTTTGAAGACGAGCCGCGGCTGTGGACGAAGGTAATCAAAGTTATGAGGCGAGCTCGTAAAGGAGAGAGTAAAAATTTTAGTTACTTGCTCAGTGGCAGTTTTATAGGGGAATTCGGAAGAGAGGGAATTTCAGGTATTTAGAATGTTGCCTACAAAAATAGTTTACTGCGCGCCTCGGATAATAGAAAGAATAAAAAATTTTTATTAAATGTGAGAAAAATATAACTTTACAACTCGTCGTTTAATAAATTATTTTATATTCGCTCACGATGTTGGTATTCTTAATCGATCAAGCGGAGTCAGAAGGAAGGGTGGGGAATCACATCATCATCTTATAATCTTTTATTCGGTGAGGAGATTATACGGAAGCTACCATTATTCACTCTTTTATGTATGCATCATAGCTTATCTGACAGTTATGAGTAATAGTAAAAAAAAGATTCTAATAAAATTTGTACCGTCAAAAAATATGAACTTTATTTACAGTGTAAACGTAAATTGCATTCTAATTTATTCAACACTTAAAATAATTTTTTATTATTTCGAAAAATATTTTCTAAAGTTTATTGTTGTTTAGCATACACCAGTAGAAGTATCAAACAGATTTCAAAATACTTTTGGTACGATCTTCGTCTAAGCCCATGATTTTAGACGTGGCTGTACTTCTGATAGATCTTTAAAGACGAGAAAAAGGGGATCTTCCAATTCCCTTTCCATGCTGTCTTCGGCTTGTCAGCATTATATCTACGGGGTGTCTGAAACCATCGATGAATAAATGTTCAAACATGACAACTTTTTTCGTGTAAATAATTATTATTTTTATTAAAGTATCCTTCAACGTTATTAAAGTTAGGTAAAATCAATTACATGATTAATTATTCAAACAGATCAATTTGATGGTAATTTGAAAACTGCTTTAGTCTAAATGCCTCACAATGCACAATTTCTATGCAATTTTTGGCTGCAAAAGCTCAGTATTTTCTAAGAAACAGCTATAACTCTGTATTTGAAATAGAACTGAGAGAATGGTATAGAGCACCCGGTACATCTTTGACTATCCCCTTCGTCTGCAAAAAGGAGCAATTAATACTTCTTTTCCTCTCCTGGAGCGGGAAAAAAGTCGCCGCCGGGGAAAGTCTCCCTCCAGCCCATATGTGCACAAGTGTGTGTAAGCGCTTCACAAGAATTTTCGGTCAAGGAGTGTAAAGAATTCTCTTTCTGCGTCCTTCCTACGAATTCTTTACCTCCAAGATTTTTAAATTATGAAATGAGTCTGAGGGTTCAAATTTTTTAACTTTTAAATTATTTATAAAATATCTTTGAGACTGTAAGTTATTAAGCCGTGCAACATTAATAATGTTCCGAATGGAAGATTTAATTGTCAATTTAAAATAAAAGAGAAACGATAGCAATCATCTTTAAATATAACTTTCGTATTGGAAAAAATCAAATATTTACACTGTAAATATCAACAATCTAAATTCTCCGAAGGAAAACAAATATTTTTTCTCAACTTAAATTTCAAACACAGATCTATCATTCCAATCAGTGCCACTTCTAGGGAAGGTGTTTTCCACTCGTTCACCGAAAACAATGCAATTTAATCAAACCTCGGGCTGGCAATTGCATGGAAAAATCAATAACCCAGAAAAAGAAGTGGAAACCTCGACCTGCCAGTATTCAGTCGAATCTTACGCATAAATTCCCGCGCGAAATCGATATTCCGTGCAGAATCGCCGACGACCCGGGCTTTAATGAAATCTGATTGAGCTGTAATATACGACAAACAGTATCTCTTTGGCCGCAGCTCTTACACCGAGGCATAAACACGCGGCTCCTGTATGTGTAATGCGAGCCGAGCTTCTCTTTCATCCCCGGCAAAGCCGACCTTGCGATTTATACTTTTTGTTTGCCGCAGCAGCGACTCGGCGCCCACTAAATCCTCCGTTTTTCCGTCTCCCCTCGACTATTTTTGTACGCGAATGTCTGCCGCTTCCTCCTTTTTCTCCGTTGTCGTCCTCCCTATTTGTGGCCGTGGCGCTTTTGTGAAAGTGTTTCGTACTAAAAAGTAATGAGCTGCGATTTTGTTAGTCTTTAATATTGAATGTGGTGTTCTAATTTGCAAGTTCGTAAAACCACATTGCCTATTTTGCGATTAAGTTAAGAAGCTTCCATTGACAACGGAAGCTTTTTTCCGAGGTTTCCCTACAAAATATACATATAAATTCCTGTAAGTGAGAAAATTTTCTCCAGGAAAAGATTTTGTTCGGGAAACGTTCATTTTGGGCTCTAAAGATATGAGAGAAAGAGTGGAGAAAAAATGGTTGAAATAAGGAAAAGAGAGAGGAAAATGTCGGATTATCACAATCTGTCTTTTCTTTGCCTCGAAGCTTTCTAAGAGATACGTTTTTGCGATAATTTCCCGGGACTTTTCCTAAGGATGCGACAGTGTTCTCATCGTTAAAAAATGAGAAGCGTCAGCTCAAGCCGTCTGGGCTATTTTTTAAAGAAGTGTAATTTTATTTTCGCAGAAAATAAGAATGTTTCGCAGAAAATAAGAATGTTTCACAGGGCATTATAAATCCGTCCTAACATGTTAATCGAACCGCGCACGAAATTTTTTGTTTTTAAAAAGCCCCTTTTTATTCTAATCGAATTTTACATCAGGTGTATCAAATTTATTCACTACTTAGAAAATAGAATTGAATTAAATAGAATTACAATTCCAAAAAGCAATAACTTGTCTAAAATGTAGTAGAAATATTTGTTTTCTACTTGTTTCACTACGCATACATAAAAATTCATACATGCCGGAAAAATTTTTGAAATTTTCCTGACGTTCAACGTTAAAATATTCGCAGACATTTACAAGGGGTGCCTCATTTTAAATTTTACTTTAAAAAATCTTTGCAAGTAAAAAAAACGCTCCCTTGTATGAAATTTAGCTGAAACAAATTAAACGTATATTAGATTTAATGGTATTGGAGAAAAAACTGAATACATAAAGAGTGACTAATTCGAATAATTAAGTAAAAATAAAGAAAAAAGGGTGATAACCTGCAAAAAATAAAAAGCGAATAAAGCCAGGAGCGATTCGCAGAAACAGCTCACATCAGGCGTGCATAAGTCCAGGGGCGCAGTCGGCGAAGGAAATGCAGTGGGTAGGACCGCGGGCAACTACTCCCGGCGCTTCATCGCGAAAATGACTCCGGGCCGCGGGTAATGGCCTCCGGCAGCGGCGGCGGCAGCTGGTCCGGGTAATCGGCGGGGCGCCGAGATCGATACCAAGTGCGCGAATTACGCGCGCCGAGCTAATGTTAACGGCGCGAGCATTAGCGTCGCCCATTATAAAAGCGCGAGCTCTCCCTCGTAAATCGAGCTTTCTTGCGAGAGGCAGGCCTTCGTTATGGTGGAAGAGCCCTTTTTGCCCTCATTTATTACGGAACCTGCGCTTTGAGTGATACGTTGGGCGGCCGCTGCCTGGAATCTGGAATGTGCTACGGGCTGCTAATGACTTCCCTTTTTCCGCCGGTTTTCTATCAATTTCGTCGCGCGGAAACGAGTTGACCGTGGATTCCTGCATAAAGGTGATGTTCTGAAACATCTTGTTGTGAATCAAGAATACGATAAATTCGGTTCTAAAGTAACTTTTATCAGTATTCATTTAGCTATAAATAACCACTAAAACGAGTCAGCGCTAAAACTTATTCTCCTCGGTAAACCAACCGTCTTCAAGCATATCAAAAGCAGTGACATCCGCCTAATTAATCAGAACAATGCCCTCAACCAAGCTTTACGAATCCCAAAGAATGACAGATTTATTGTTCCTTCTGTACCTTCGTAAAAAAGCTAATTTACCCAAGAAGTTCATTACCGCTTGCCTGCGACGTTCCGCAAAAGACAAGCCGGTAATCCGACTAATTACTTCGGGCCGCAATAAGCAGCCATAAAAGTCGACTCGGAAGTCGAGTTCTGGTTGGAATAGACGTCCTGCCGTTGCGCTTGGATAATGAAAACAATTAGCCCTGCGCAAACGCATGCACTTTGACTGCAAAGAACCAAGAAAGGTTAGTTTAACGAAAATGACGAGAGGGCCAAGCAGTCAAAGGGATGGCCAGAAGATGAGGCGAGGAGATCAAGCTTTTAGGGAGGAAGTCATCGCGGTGAAAATTTAAAGGCAATGCAGTTTGCGGGAATAATATTTTAGCGCTTTTTTCGTTAACCACATTCTTTCTCAAAAAAGTAGGTAATAGTAAAAAAATGTTTGGACTAAAGAAATAATTTATCTCAATTGTTGTATTCGTCGGTTTGAAAATATGCAATTCTTCAAAGAAAGCCCAAACAATAAAAAGTTATGAATAAAGATTCAGGAATTTGGGACGGAGTGATCTTTACTTTTAGGAAGGAAACGGGCCACGAGAGATTTCCGGGGCTTTTCTTTCATTTTCATGCACGCGATTCGCTTTCGCGCCACCTTGTAACAGCCGGCCTCCTTATTTTCGCGTCGCGTCGGCAGCTTCCACGAGCTGTTGCCTCTTCCTTTTCCTCCTTCTCTTTTTTTCGGGGGCTTTAAACGTTTTGCCTCCTTCTTTCTGTGCCGCGCGAAATTTTTCTTCTTTTAGAGCGGACCCTTACATCTCGGCCGCCTTTCCTCTCCTTTCATTTCCCGAAACGGTGTTAATTAAAGGTCGGTGAAAAAAATTATTTATTCTAATTAGGGCTTTTAAGGCGGCAGCGATTCAAAGTAAATCTAGAGAGTGTAAAGATAAGGGGGAGCTTTAAAATCAGGGTTGGAGAGAGTTCATTTTGGTTTATTGGGTAAGAAAAGCAAACGCTTAGCATTTAACTAATTATTTTTCTTCAAAAGAGTACCTGCGTTTCAATGGTTAATATTTTAAAGCTAACAATTTTTGTTAAATTGAAAAAGACCTTTTTCAAGAAATCGATTTGTATTCAAATATTTCAACGGTTTATCAATAAATAATAATAATTAATCTTCAATAACATCTACTTTCTGGTCGTAAAGCTATATAAATTTAAGCATAAACCGAAGACTCTACCCGCCTTAACAAGTAAATCCCCGAAATACCTCATCCGCATCACGAAATCCCTTAAAATATTAAAAGCGACCGCAAAAAGCGACAAAAATAGAACGCTCGGAATTCAAATTACCTCGACAAAATACAAATATCCCGCGGTATCTCCCTTTCTCCTGCCTGGCTGCCTCCCTTTTTATTATAACGAAAACCTCAAAGTTCGCGGTGCGGTGCTCTTCTGCAGTTTAAACAGCAGCGGAGTTGTACTTAAAGTCTAGTCTTCCTTCAACCGAGACTAAAATAACCCGAGCGAGGTGTCGATCTTACCTCGGAGTCTTAACCTCGCTTTCGCCCACCGTAGGATGATGCTTGTTGAGAGGGAAAGAAGAGCTTGTACATTGATAATTTATTTTTAGGAGAGATGAAAAGAAGGGGAGATTGTTTGCTTTCATTTAAAGCTTTCATCTCTTTGTTGAGATTTTTAAGCTCTTTGGCAAGATGTTATTTTTACTTGTTGATTTAGATGTTGGATGTAACTTTTTACAAGTTGATTTACAACCGTATTTATTAAACGTAAATAGTAATTTGCAAATGCGAAATTGCAGAATGCGTAAAGAAATGAATTTATTTTCAGAATTTTTCGTAAATCAATGCGATCTGTTTTTATTTTGTCAGTAAGTTGCTAATAAGATAAGTTAAAAACTTTGGCATGTAAAAACAATCGATTATAGAAATCTGTCATTAACGTAATACTTACACGTCGGGCAACTATTTCTCAAGCATCTTCATCCCCGCGGCGACGAGAAAGACGTATCGGCGTAGTTAGGCGAAAGCTCACCCGCAAGACTTTCTCTATACACAGCCTTCAGCCTCGCTGCAAATCCTTTTCAGGCTTTAGTTCAGTTTCTCTCATCCCCCCGACGGTTACTTTTAAGCTTTGCCGGTAAGCTCGGCGCGCGGCTTCTTCCGTTCCGCGTCTTGGGCTTGTCGATGGCCGGCCGTTGCCCCTCATCATTTGTAGTCAAATGCGAAGGGATAATGGCAAAGGAGCTCGAGATTGCCTGCTGATCCGATATTCGGAAGTAGCTTCTTTTCCGGCTTTATGGGCAGGCCGAAGAGCTGCTTTCGATTTTTGCGCGGATTTTCACGGCTTCTTGGTGGACTATACTTTGTTCGAAATCCTCGTTAATCAGCTCGGGAACACTTTTGCAAGGCCAGCGCCAGCTTTTTAGGCGCTCATTTTTATCAATTATAGTTTATCATTGCTCGTCGAATATTAGTTAATTGATGTATTGTGTATATATTATTAATCGGATTGGGATGTGCAATTAGGGATCTGAAAGGCTTCAAGCAAATCTACGTATCTAAAGTAGATTTACTTTAACTGTTAAAGCTATATCCCAAGTTAGTTAGCGAAAAAATAGTTTTCCGATAGTTTATTACTTCGTATCTAAATCAAAAGTATAGATTCCAAGCGAAGCAGTAAAAAATTCGTAATATCCGAGACGAAGCGGAGGGATTAGCAAATACAATTGAATCCCCTCGTCAAAAGCACTTTTTCACCAATCGCGGATTTATTTCCTACAATTCGTTCTTCCTAGAAAAAAAAAACAGAAAAAGGAAACAAGTAAGCAAGAGAGAGAGAGAGAGGAAATTTCTCGATCCCCGCTTCGTTAGAAAAACCCGTTTTCCCAGCAAAAACTTGGCCCATCGGTTAAGATGATTGAACTATAAAGCATTCGATTCGTTGGTAGTACGAAAGAACGAGCGAGAAAGAGAGCAACCGAATGATCGATCGAAGCGCCGGCCGAGCATCGGAGATTTCTGACGAAAAAGAGGCCGATCCTTTGTCGTCGGTCGAATGCCAAAGCGGAACCTGCATTAGATGAGTTTCATGTCGAAATACAAAAAAAAAATAAAAAAAAAAAAAAAATTCGATGGGCCGCAGAATGGATTGATCGACGAGGAAAATTGCATAAATTTTGGAAAGCCCCGTTGCGGGATTAGAAAATTTTTTATTTTCTCGTAAAAATTTTTATTAAAGTGCCCGCGTAAAAACTTTATCAAAGCGACGCTGCCTCCTACCTGACCGATTTTTAAAATTAAATTTTTTATTGTTGAGTGAATTTTTGATAAAAGTGCTTAAATTTTGCGTTATCGTAAAAGAGAATTTATATTTGAAATATTGAAGCTTTATTATTTATTGGACTTTTTCAAACATTTAAATGCGGACGTTCGGAAAGCTCTAATTGTTAAAATTATGTATTTCTGCTGAAGAAATGCTGTATATATTACGTTAATTTCAAGATTTTAGTACAATCTCATCACTTCGATGTAATTTTATAGTATTAACTCTTCAATTATTTTGTGATTACACATAATTGTACTTTGCTGAGTAGATCATAGAGAATTCGTTAAGTTGATGAGACTGGCACTGGCGACTTTCTTATCATCAGTAATTGCAGCCGGTACTTTCTGATGGTTTATTCACTAAAAATCTTGAAGCCCCTTATCCCTTTAATGGATTATAATTATTTTATCGAGAACTCCCTTGAATATCTTCTCATTAATTCGCGACTTTCAATCTGCAGGAATCAATTCCAAGATAGGAAGAACAGTTTTAATATATTTCTTCTCAATTGGTTACACCTGTTTTAAAATTCATTTCTTTTGTACTTTTTAATCAAAATCATATGAATATTAACATTTTTTTAAAAGATAATTGTGGTAGTTATGGTTTCGCCAAACGAGTTAATTAATGAAATTTGACCGATTCGTACGCTTTATATAAAAATTTGGATTGATATTCACCTATAAAATTTTTTTCATTTCATACGATGCAATAATACCTTATAAATTGAAAAGTAATATTTTATTAATTACTCGAGAATACTTTTACAGCCCATATGATTTATTTAAAACCTTCTACCTTGAGAGTCATTATTAATAATCTCGCACGCAGAATAAATAAGCCCGCGTAACAAGGCGCCGTAAATTTACAACATGACAAAGCGGAAAAGAATCACCGCAGGGATCGAAAGTACAGCATTGCTTATAATTTAATGGGAGCCGTTTCTCCGAGCAACTGCAATGTCGTTCGCCCCTGGCAACGCATTATTATCACACAGACCTGCTCCGTACCTCCTTAAACTCAAGCATGGCCGCCGGGTTATTTCGCGAGTAGTTTATATCGCGGCGGATTGTTAGCATTAGCAGGCAGACTCCAACGGATTCTACGAGAATCGCCTTATAGACGAGCTCGATTTCTCAACGAATGGATAAGTATATTACTTTTCACTTCCGTTTTACTTTTTAAATTCATCATTTAAAAAGTGCTTAACCAATTAGTATTGAGCTGTAATTAAGAAAGCTTCTTTTAATTGCAAGGAAAGCTTATCAATTCATAAAAGCAGTGCTCATTTCAATAACTAACTCAAACGAAAGGGAAGATTTTGGTATTTTTCGGGAGATAGTTGTCCAGTCAATGGAGAAGTCATCTTCAAGCGCTGATCTCAAAGTCGTTAGAATGCCGAGCACAGAATCCCAAACTTTGAAACTCAACCCTCGTACGCACGAAGAAAATGGATGTAGCTTCTTTGACTCTTTGATCTACACCGAGAAAGGATTGACCACGAATTCCAACGAACCTAGAAGCTATTATTCTCTTTTCTTGCTTTTCAACTTAAAAACTGCGGAGTTTTTCGTATTAATAGCATTTTTCAATTTTAATACATAAATTCTTACAAATACCCTTTTTATTTGGGTAAAGCTCTATCTGAGAACATATTCATAAGATAGGAATTATTATCTTCTCTTGAGCACCTCGTTCACGTTTCGCTAGACAGAGATCAGCGGCGTGTCGTCTTTGACATTCGCGCAATTACCCTTCTTAAGAGCCAGGCAGTTCGAGATTTTGGCGGGCTCTATGTTAACTAAACAAAGTGAAATTTAAAATAAAAGGAAAATACTTTTTTTTAATTTAACTCAGCATTATTAATATTGTAAAAAATTTTAAAAAGGAAGGTTTGTCATACTTCTACGCTTGACGAAAAGTTAACGAGTTTTGATTAAATGAGAAATCGCTTCGTAATATTGTCGATTAATAATGAGTTTTTAAATTGATTTTTTCTTACTCATCTGAAAATATCTGTATCGCTGAACCTTTTTAATTTTATCCTGATAGCATTAATGTTGATTAATATTAAAAACGTGAACGATATATTGATAGAAAAAGGAAATTTTTTATAATTAATATTGGACTTTGTAGTAAAAAAAACTGCTTCAAATTGGAAGAGAAGAAATTATTCATTTTCACCGGGAAAAAATTGGGACAAAAAATAAAGCAAACATTCAAATTAATACCTGCATTGAAAAACTTTTATAAAACCCCTATCAATATTTTTTTAATTGCAGAATTATATCTTAAAGATCTAACCAATTCCATCTAAATCTAAATGGAGATAATCAAGCACTTTAAAAGAAAAACTTTTTGGCAGTTAATTTCGCATAAGCCGTCGGCGAATGGCATAAAAGCTCGCATTATCGGCACGGCGCACGTTATTTCCCAGTCGATCCGGTCGCATCAAAGACGCGAAAACGAAAATCCAGCGTCAAAGGTCGAAGTTCAGCGTTCACGGATCCCTGGTAATAGTCAATCGCTAATCTCGCACCCAGTCGTTCATCGCTCGAAATCGGCACTAATCAGCGCCGCCGCCGCCGCATTAATATTCCTTGACGCGAGAGGGAATTCGCGCGATAAAGCCGGCGCCGAGCACTCATTGATATTCCTACCCGTGGCTCAAAGCTCCTTTGCCACCCCCCCCCCCCACCCCAAGCGTAATTAAGACATTCGAATGCGCCGAGATAACGAGCTGCTCCGTTGGAGCCCGTCAAACTTACGTCGCCGACGATTCTGCAGCTTGATTCGCTGCTTTTATATAGGGTTTCGATGCAAGCCCCGATTCGAGGGCTTTCAAGGAGGAGATTATGAGATAGAGAAATAGAGAGTTGGATTATAGTGAAATAAGGATTAAGTAGTTGAGATCCGTTATAGTCAGACGCGCAGTATTTTCAGCGAATAAATGCAGTTGGAAAAGTCGAACAAGAATTTCTAATTTCACTACAGAGAAAGCGTATTATTTATTTAATAAACATGTCAGGATTTATTTTTTTAAAATCGTTGTAAATATGCTTGCATTAGCTATCGTTATGAAAGTGGGTAATGGAAAATGGGTTTTAAAGTTAAAAGCAAACCGTGATTAATGTAATTACGTAATTGCAAAAGCATGCAAAATAAAACGTTATCTGGTGTATTGAGTCGTATTTCAGTAACAGAAATTATGATCGATCTAATTTTCAATCCTATTAAAGCAGAAAAGAATCAAGAATTGAGCTTTCAAATATTGACTGTGTTATCAATCTCTAAAACAAATGACTAAAAGTAGATGAGATCCGAAATCGATGAAGCAGCAAATATTTAACAATCGAAATTGAATTTTCCCTTCCTTTCTTTTCGTATTCGTTCCTATCGTTAAATACGGGAAGCAGTTGAATAGTCATTTCATTTGGAGAAAGCAGATTCTCCTCGAAATACTTGATGAAAAATCGAAAATCTGTACACGAGCAAACAATTAAACTTGGCGTGTTCGATTTCCCCTAGCCCTCCAAACGATGAGCTTCGAAAAAAAACGCTGTCGCCAAGCGAGGCGCGAAAACCGCGAAACTTGGACCAGCCTCGTCGGCGCTTCGGCTGCTAATTATGAAAAGTTCCGAAAGCGCTGAGCCCGCGTTTCAAGTGGAAATTACAGCGCCGCGGGTGATCGATCTCCATGAACGTCATCTCCCGCTCGAAACAACGGAAAAAGAAAAGCGCGAAAAGGAAAACACCTGAGAAGAGGCGGCGGGAGAGAGTTCATTCCGGCGTTAACGAGCGTGAAATTCCCCGGCGCTAATGAGCGATTTCGTCCTCGGGCTTTTGAAATATTTATCATCGCATTATGAGGTAATTCGGTAACTCCGCTGATTACGAGAAAATTAGCGGCGCTCGGGCTCAATCTCCGCCGGCTCTTTAAATCTTTTAGAGTGGCGAGCTCCGGAGAGTTTGAGCACTTAAATAGTTGCCGCCACCGGCGCTTGACACCTCCGCGCATCAATTTCGATCAAAGTGCCGAGTTTGTTTACCCGGCGGGTTATTGTTGCGCGACAGAAAGCTATATCTCGTGAATAACTCGGTGTAAACTCCTTTTAATAGAATCTTAATTTATCCTCTTACCCTGTTTTTAAACTTTCTAATTAATTTAAGTGAAAACTTTAATGAACGCCTCGCGGAATAAAAAGTACGTTATAATTGGATAAGTATAAATTGCTTTATTATGCACAGACTGACACTCTGAATTTATCTGCTCGTTTGTAATTGAATAAACATTGCGCCATACATAGACTAAGCTATTAAAATAGCAATTCTGATATTTAGAAAACTGTTCTTTCCAGGTGAATTGAATAAATGAATGAAAACGCGCAATTCAAAAGTATCGCATCAGCACTTTTACATTTCCCAAGGCTCATTTCTTTCGCTCTTTTCTTCACCTCTTTCCGTCTCGTGGAGACTCACTCTATTATTTTTCGTCTCGCTGGTCGGCATTCGTCAGCGAGTTGGGAACTTTGCTGTTTGTCGACGTCAACGGCATTGATTTATCGCCTCTTGGCTCGGAGGATAGGCAATTGTGCACTTCTTGTTCGAGAACGAAAAATTCCGCTAACGACCGAAAGTCTCTTGCGGAATGCGTACAACTTTTTTCAGGCAACTTCGCTGCCTGTCTTTTCCATTCAATTGCCTTGTAATAACCGTTGCGATGATAAGAAGTGCACCGAATTGATTTGAAGCTCAATTGATACTGAATATAATTGTTAGCCTTTGTATAGTACATTTATTTCAAAACAATTTCAATAAGAATAATTTCTATTAAAAATTACTAAGAAATTCTTTATTACTTATTCATGGATACAACATACAGAGTTTTATTAAATCGAAATTTCTTTATTTGACTCTAGTAATTAATTTTAATTAATTGACAAAGTCTTTAATTTAATTAATGGATTTAGTGAATAAAGATAGAAATGGACTTTGGAAAGAAAAAGGGGGGACCGTCTTGAAATAGTGCGGCCTAATCCGCAAGGAGCGTAAACTTCGGGCCAAGAATTCTGGTCGCGTTGTGAGAGGAAGTTCGTTAAAGTAACGAACCTGTAAAGCCTTTTCGTCTTAAAAAGGGGATTTTCTTTTATTATAGAAATAAGGAATCCAAACGAAGATGCTCTCCTTTGACTCTTGCAAGCATTTTCTTTACTATCCTTTATTTTTCAAAGAATCTTTTATTTTACTTGAAAATTTGTTACAAAAAGACAAACATTATTAGTATCCATAATCATAAAATAATTAATTTTATATTTTGAATATTCATCGTTACTGTATTGCCGCTAAAATAGTTAGAAAAACTCGTATATTCAAGAACCATTATTTCTAGCACATAGTTTATTTAAACATACCAAAAAAAAACATATTTTTAAAGCGTCAATGAATCTACTAAACTGAAATTCTAATTGCTACATAGTTATAAAAATATGGCAAGAAATAACAACATAAGCGAGGCCCTGCAGCTGCTCGCAGGGTGAGATAAAGAGGGAGAGTATAGAGAGGCTGGCGAGATTTATTATAGGCAAATGCAATTAGGAGTTACGAGTGTCTGGGAGGTCTAACCTCTGATCCCGGACACGACGGCGAGCAGCAGCAGCAGCAGCAGCAACCGGCTAACTCGACTACCGCCGCATACACCTCGACTCCTCTTAACTGAATAACCGAATTAGAAGCGTCTTCCTGCACCGCCCTTGCTGTTTTCACCCTTATTTCTAATTCGAATTGTCTGCCTTCCTTTCATTTCTCGTTCTTCGTGATGCACGCGAGCTGGCCTTTTCTACTTCCGTTTTTCCTTTCCTTGTCGGAGCTTATAAATGATCTGGCTTCGTGTTCAGTTATTAAAGTGATATTTGTTTTTACTGAAGCTTCGAAATTTTTGGAGAGTATATTGCAATGTAACACGAAGAAGTTGTGTTTTAAAATTTTAATTAATATGCTTAATAAATTTGATTTGATCAATTATAATTACCGTTTTCTCTTTAATAGATCAATGTTGGATATTAAAAAATTTAATCTGATATTAACCGCATGAGAGTACAAATTTTCGAAAATCCTCTTTCGTAACAGTTTATCGTAGGTAGAGGCATTGCTAATCCTTGCACATCTCGTTTACCTATTCATGTGAAAAAATCAATTTTTCCTGGTTTTCCACGAAGAGTAGATAATCACGTGTCTTCGAAAGGAACATCATTACTTTTTATAAAGATTAAATTCATTGAAATCTATATAGGGGTTGCTATCTCCGTAAAACTGTTTTCTTCGTGCTTAGAATTTCATAACCTCTCGGTGTGGTCCAGTTTCAGTTAAATGGTTCAGTGAATTCTTTACTCCTACGGATGAGATTTGTCTAGAAAAAGTGGTACTAGAAAAGTTTGGAAAATCAAGTTTGTTTGAACAACACTATTATATGATACACTATCGCTATTTTTAAATTTATTTATATTAAACAATATGCAAGTGTCTTAAATAAATATTTCAAAAATATTTTGGATATTACAACAGTTTATTTTAATTCCCAGTGCTTTTATTCGACATTGAACGAAAAAACCACTTTAAATACGCTCAACATTGTCTCACCCCATAAAAAACTGACGAGGAGCAAAAAAATTCATTGAAAGCCCACATTTTTTCTAATTGCTCCCGGAAAAAAAGTAGCAGAGACCATTAACCGGGCGAAAAAAGCATCCCGGCAAATAAGAGGAGCAGCTCTAAATCCTTAGAGGGGTTCTCTCTCCATAATAAATATTACAGAGGCGCTCGCGCGACTCGGCTCTAAGCGCCGCCCACGGAAATATTTATCGCGCCGGTATTATACGATCTGTCATATAAGACCGCAGTATAATTTTAACGCGAGCTCTGTGCATTTCTGTGTTCCAGGATAAACGAGCCAACCGACAGGTCGCAGGTTTACGCCTTCTTCAGCTTCGCGGATAAGGGCAGCACGTCCGTCGGATGGCCCGCTAAAGGAGGCACGCCCATCAATAATACTGGTGAGTTCGTTATTGCTTTTTATTCGCTTTTTATTACGGAAGGATATAAATATACGATGAGTGCCGATGCTTGGAAAAGGGAAGCTTTCATTTGCGCAATGGATTTGGTTAACAAACTTTACATATTATTTTGCAAGAATTTTTTTTATTTAAAAAAAAAAATTCCAAATTCTATTGCGCAACAAGTGTGATAAACAGGCGATTTTTACATGATTTTTGAGCAAGCGTTGTTATAATATTTTGCAAAGCAAGATCTGAAAATCGGATGTGGCGTGGACGCAAAACAAGCACGAGAAGTCAAGTTTCGTATACACTTACTTTAGTATGAATAATTAACTATAATTGTATGTGTTTATGTTGACATATGTACTTATTTTAAAATTTGTTTATTACAGAGCTGAGCAGAATAATGTAATATTATATTGCATCAATATCAATAATAAATGCACTTTGTAACATGCAAAAGGTTTTTGAAATTTTATTGAAAATATTCAACTAAAATTATTGAGTGGATGTAAATCAAAATTGAAGTGCATAATAAAATATAATATTAAGTCGCAAATGTTTTTCACGTATAAATTAATATTTGATGTGTTGAGCTTTCTCGTAATAAACTTTTTGCTTTAATTTCATTAAATATATACATTTTATCGTACGTGTTACACATTTATACCGTGGAAACTTTCAAATTAATTAATTCGATTGCAAACAAACAGAAGTATTCATTTTTCATTATTGCTTGTAGTTTAAAAAATACTTATTTCTTTATAAAATTCCTTGTTATACCGCTCTCGAAATTTGACTATTTGCAACTATCTACTCTTGAAACAAAATTGAATAAGAATAGTTTTAATATTACTAGAAAATGTTTAAAAAAGAAATGCCAGTCGCAAATCATGAATTCAAAGATCGCAAGCGATTAAAAACCGTCAGAGATAACGAAACATACTCGAAGCACTCGACATGAAGCGCAATACACACACCGGAAGAGGAACAGCCTCATAGAAAGAGACGAGTTCCCCGGGAAGAGAAATGGCAAACTCATGGAAGGGCGGCGAAAGATAAAGTTGCCATAGAAGCTGAGCCGATAACCGGCTAGATCAATGTTTGATCTACGCAATTGCAAACCGGTTGCCTCCAGGCTTCTATAAAGCCAACTGCCGTAAATCCGCGATCGCGTATTCTGTTTGGCTTATGATTTTACATGATGCGCTGCCGGCTGTAGTTTAGTCTAGCATTATGAACTGCATGCTTTGAGATGGATTAGCTTCTTGGCGCTCTAAACGCGCCTGAGCTCCTACGACCAGTCAGTTTATATACCCTGTTGATAGCCCGAGATGGTGTCACATGTGCCAATTTTATCTTATCATTTTAACTCATTTTTTCATCATCTCGTTATTTTTCTTCAATAATGAAATATTTATTATAATTTTTTAAATAATGAACATTTTTGTAAAGTTATCATTCTATTCAGTTTTTTATTTCATTTTTTCTTTCAGTCTTGTGTAAAACCTCTTTTACGTCACTTTACCATGTTCAATATATATTTTTGCGTTCTTCCACCTTTTTTCATCCATCGGCATCTTTTTACTTTTGCCCTCTTCACGTCTTCGTTGTTTTCTAGAAGTGTTTCTATTCTTTCTTTTTCCTTCCATTTTTCGATTTCTCGAGGCTCCAGCAACCGAAGAATTTCACCGATCGAATGTCTGACCGAATCTTCACTCTTACCACTTGCAACTCTTATTTTCACCGAAGTGCTATCGTGGCTTGATATATCTATCATTATCTTCATCCAATTCTTTCTTCTAACTATTTAGACTATTTTTAACTATTTTATCTTTTGCTATCCTATCTTGAACAAGGTTATACACTCCATAGTCTAAATTAATTAAATCTCCAATAAGCTTTCAAAGAAGACCGTATTTTCTTGCAAGTAAAGTCTTGCATTGTTGCAGTTTAAACCAATAATGGGAGAGCTAATTAGTTACTTGTTAAAAGGGAAGACGCAACCATCTGAAGTAAAGCAAGACCGAAGTGAAAATTACTGGAATTCTTGGGAAAGAATCTTTTTCTTCTGAAAAATATGGCAAAAAGCTGGATTTCAAAAAAGTTTGAGAACGCGCCCTTTACCAGGGCAAGGAAAAGGCTAAATAATGCGGATACACTTGCCGGAGGAAGCCCCAGGATAAATTCAGCGCGCTAAACGAGCTCTCGTTCTCTCGGGTGCTTAGCCTTTCTCCTTAGGCTTTTCTCAGCATGCGCCAAGAGAGACAGAGAGAATATCCCCGGCGTTACTCACAGTTATGATACCGCGCTTTCTCGCTCTTTCACTTTCCGTTTCCCTCTGTTTATTCGCTCTCGTTGTTTCTCCGCACTGCGGACCCGTATTTCTTTAATGCCGCGATATCCCCCCCTGTATCTTCCCCTTCGGTCGCGAGCAGCTTCCTCCTGTGCGCGATCGCCTTTATTTCGCTGACTTCTCTTTAGTAGCGCTCTGCATACACGTATCTTCCTGGCAATGTCACTCAAGTGTGTTTGCTCTTCCGGCGGGTATTAATATAGGGATGTGTATAGAGTACGCAAGAGGAGCGAAGGAATTTTCTTGAGTAAGCGAATGGCGAATGGAATATCGATGAAAATAAGGGCGCTGCGAAGAGGACGAGGTGAAATTGATGATCGATGTGGATTGGAAGAGTATTATTGGGAAATATAAATTTCTGATGCCGTTGCCGCAGGAAATGAAAAAGACTATTTGTTGGAATTGAAAAAGTGAATGTCGTAGTGCAGACGAAGCAGATGAACCAGCCATTGATGATATCGCATCGCTTGATACTTATTTAAAGCGTTTTGCTCGCGAGGATAATTTGGTAAATTTTCTGGAAGTACTTCTGTTTACAGAGAGGACTAAGCACGCTAATACGTACGGAGATAGAAGCGACGGTGGCGGCAGTGAGAAAGAGGAAGGCATAAGGAGGAGCATAATTTCTCGAGGCGAAGTTACAGCGGGCTAAAGTGCCGACGAGGGCAAGGCTTAACTGTGCAGATATAAGATCGTGCTCAGGAAATTCGCGTCATGACCATTTAGCCGCTCCGGACTTAAGTGTTAACAGCGTGTGTTGGTATACAATGAACGCGATGGCAAACCACTGCACTTTGGCCCAGAAACCGCCGGCGAATCTATGCGCTAAGCTTAGCTTTTCGAATCACATACCATATCGAAACTTACACCAACTGCAACGGAAATCTTTTGCAATATTTTTATTGCTAAGCTCGGTCAAATAAACTTTTACGACTATTCTTTTAACTTTTGGTCTTTGCATAGAAAAATATTTTTAGCGATACTCTTGGTATAAACTAAATTGTTGGAATAAACTAAACTATATCCAAAGACAATTTTTCTCTAAATAGTTTTACACAACCTTACTAAAAGTTCTGCATAATATTTTTTATGAAAAATAATAAAACTGATAAAACACAAACGTTTGATATCCTTGATCGAGAATCGAGTAAGTTGTATCATTGCGAAATTTTCGTTAGTAAACTTGAAAAGATCACGTACTTTAATTTAAACCGAAAGCTATTCCTACTTCAAACGACTTGAAAACCAAAATACCGCCTTTTTCTTAATCAGCACAAGCTCTCTGCATTCCAACGCGCAAATAGTAGCACAGCACCTTTAATTTTGGACGAGTGCAGCATCGCAAAGCGAGAACAAAATCGATCGCGTCGCTTAATGAAGTTGCCCGAAAAACCAATTTCAGCCCGATCGAAATTCTGAATATTTCAAAGCTCCTCTATAAAAAAAAAAAAAAAACACAAAACAACGAAAATCACGCGCTACGGCGCAATGAGCGAGCGCAAAGGGAAAAAGGGCAGGTGTAGCCACAGCCTCATTACAGGGGCGCAGCGATTCTCGATTATCCGGCGAGGTTCAATTCCATATGCGCGAGACGTTCGAGCCGCGCCGAAGACGTGACTCTGTCAACCTTTTGCGGATTCCTCTGCTCCCATCCTCTCTCTCCTTTTTCATTCGAGCGAGAAGTTCGTTTTCCGTCCCTTTGCATGAGATTCGAAGCCAGGCTCTGAGTTTTATTCCGACGGGGATCTGGAATTCAGACCGACGACGCGAGATAGATGCG
The DNA here is from genome assembly GCA_900474385.1 of Ormyrus pomaceus. Taxonomy (NCBI): domain Eukaryota; kingdom Metazoa; phylum Arthropoda; class Insecta; order Hymenoptera; family Ormyridae; genus Ormyrus; species Ormyrus pomaceus. The sequence goes on from UCOM01001003.1 coordinate 54,691, forward strand.
GTTGCTCTGCTCTGAAAAAAATGTGTTAGTTTTCTTGGGGCGTGCTTTCACGAATGTTTAGTACTGATCTTTCAAATAAGATAAACATATTGTCGAGCGTTGAAAACATCTTGAAAATTAATGTAACTTTCCATCATTTTTAGAATCTAATATGTCTTCATTTGGTCAGGATTGTTTAAAAATATTTTAGCTTGCAAATAAAACCTTTTGATTATTTACGTATACTATTCCGAAAAACAGATTTCCAGATAACTATTAGCATCAATGATTGCAAAAGGTACTTTATTATAAGCGACGAAAGCGGGCTTTGAAAGGGACTTTGCAGTGTTATTAAACGACTCCTTTTTTGCTGAGCTGTTCCACTTTGAAACGACGAACGACCCAAAACTTTTAACCGTCCGCAGCGCGCGAACAAATTAACATAGATTAACTTTCCAAAACCGATTTCAAAGCTTAATCCCTCCTGCCCTTGCACTTTCAGTCACTTTATCCCACTGTATTATCTCAAATGAGGGATTTACAATCCTACAAGTGACATTTGCATTTTAGCCTCAACTTTTTTGAGTTGAATCTACTTTCAACTTTCCTTCAAGTTTTTACAAATATTTTCATTTCTCATCATTGAAATGTTTCCTTCTACCATTACTTTTTTCATTATTTCAAAGTATTGAATCAGTTAATAAGTTTTAATTTATTAGCGCAAAAATAAGCACGTGTAATCGCTAAACAATTTCCTGTTGAGAATGTACTGACACTAACAACAATAGCAAATTAAAGCGATAAGTACTATCGTTTGTGCTCTAAACGAAACTCAATAAAAGTAATTATTACCTGAATCTCCCATTGAAAGTTGGTCGAAGGCAAGTTTTTTAATTCAAATTGAATTTTCAAACTTGGAGCGAAAGTTGCTTAACTTCTGCAATTTCGCAGGAACAACGGGAGTAATAAAGCCGGGGAAGAAAAAAGGGCGGAGAGGGGGGATGCGGGGGGAGGG
>UCOM01001004.1:0-53109 GCA_900474385.1 Ormyrus pomaceus
ACACACACACACACACAAACATCCATACAGACATTTTTCAAAAATCATTTATTCTTGTTCCTGACAACTTAAAATACAGTTATAACCTTTTTTTCGAACAACTCCAAAAATTACTATCACAATGCTTCCTCTAGGAGGAAGCAATTGTAATTTCAGTATAATAAATACACATCAATCATTTAGCCAGTACATTTCTTAATCTTAATATTTGATCGATCAAAAAAAATGTACGTGGCTTTTGCAAGCAATTTCAAAATATTCATTATTTCAATTTTTTAAAACTATGTTTTATTTTGATTATATCAAAAATATAAAACAATTGAAATTAACTTTGTAGGTTTGGAATGAAATAAGAAAAAGAAGCTTTACTTTAAGTGAAACAAAATCAAACGCTATTGTAGCATTTTCACGAGCAGAAAATGTTCAAAAGATTAGACTCAAACTAGCGATAGCAAGTTTTTTTCGTCGTTTTATACCTTTGCGTCTTGCAATTTCAACCACTCATTAATAAGTAATAAAAGAAAAAATAAAGCATTTTAAAATCCATTAAAAGCATGCATGTCTTTCTTTATTAGAGCTTGTACTTTCAATGTATATAGTACTAATTCACTGAGACTAAAAAATCGTTTAAAAGTTGAATTATATGTGGGAGGTAGAAAATTATAAACAAATTTATATGAAATTTTCTATAAAAATATATGCAAGGAGTTTAAAAAATTTATACACAAAAAAAAGATCATGAAAAAATGTTTAAGTAATTATATCTACTTTTGTAAACTATACCAATGAATTTTAAATAATTACCAACGATCAGCAATATTTCAAGCGTCCGTTGACGTAATTTAAGTTAATATTTAATTTAAGTGAAACTTTTTTAACGATGCCTGAATCAATTCTAAACTTTCTTACATACTTGTATGTACGCTTACATAAATAAGTAGCTGTTTAATATGCGTTATATCCACACTTTTTTTAATTAAAAAAGTTTTTAATTTTCTTCTTCAGAGATTTTGAACGTGCCTTTAATTCTTATTTTGAACGATGAAGCAAATTCTTTGGATAAAAAAGAAAAGATTTATTTTAAGAAATTTAAAACCAATGGTTTTGCTGTCTAACACTTTAATTTATTTGTTCGACGTTTCGGGTTTTGTGACCTTCAGGAAAAATGTTTAAGTCGCAACTAGTCAGTCAAATAAATAATCAGACAGTGAGTGACAGATGACGATGGCACTGGAGTCAAAATCTTTGAAAAAATATATATTTATAAAAATAGTGTGCCTTTAACATGAAAAAAAAAATTGATAAAAGTATTCGGATAATCTGCATTCTTCGATTTTTACCTATAATATAACGTCTAATAAAATTGAGGTGTATACTGATCAATAACTTATTTATTAAATATAAACAATAAATAAGCATAAAAAAAAGTTTCGCTCGAGCGTGTGCTCTTACATTAAATATAAAATGTTTGTTCAGCTCCAGAAATCAATTGTTTTTTTCTAAAACCCGTACTTTCAAAAAAAAAAAAAAGAAAGAAAAAGCTCAAAGCTCAATATTCTCCAAGTGGCTACTTTACTCCAAGCCAAGGCAAAGTATAAGTTGTTTACAAAGCCCCGCACAAGCAGCCAGCTAATCAATCAAATCTCCGCCTTAGAGAAGAGAAGAGAAGCGAAGAGGCCCCCGCTCGTGGATCGCTCGCGAAAGGTGTGCGGACTGCCCACCCCCCCAACCCCAGCTCGGGGGGGGGGGGGGGGGGGGGGGGCGCAGGCGCAGAGCCGAGCGCAACAGAGTGCCCTTTGCGCGCGCGCCAGTGTGTTGTCCTGCCGCGAGCCGTGTGCAGCACAGCGCAGCAGAACTCGCCGAGCACGCGAGCCCTCCGCCTCCCCCAGCAGCCGAAGCAGCAGCAGCAGCAGCACCAACAGCGGTAGAGAGAGATCGCGAACCGAGGCACCGGGCCCGGAGAGCGGGCTGCAGCCGCGTCGAGGAGACAGATGCGATGCGCGCAGCGGACAGCGAGCCCGAGGCCGAGGCGCGCTGACGGATCCCGGGCTCGAGCATGACTCTGGCCGGACCAGACCATTTGCTTGCGGGTAAGTCCATGTTGCTGCCGCCCGCCTGGCTCCCTCCTGCAGCGCTTCGTCGCCTCCCCCCGAGCCCCCTGGTTCCCCGCGACGGGGGCCCTCCGCGGAATCTTCGAGAAGCGCCGCGCGCGGATGGGGCTGTCTGTCCCCTCCGGGGGAGGAGGGGGCGGGGGAGGTTCGGGGCCGCCGGAAGGGCTGGAGGTCAGCCGCGGAGGGCCAGGGGGGCGCGTTGACCGTGAGCGGCGGCGGCGAACGTGCAGGGGGGAGCCGCATTGCGCAATAGCTCGCGCCGGATGTTGTTTTCCGCGCGCGACCCCGTGCAACTTCCCTGTTAGAGGCGAAGGACCTTGGGCTCGTTTCCCCTCGCTGCTCTCCCCCTCGCCGCCGTTCGAGGAGCCCGCGGTGAATTCGCGCGAAAGGGAATTTTCCCTTTCGTTCTTTTTTTTTTTTTTTTTTTTTTCAGGAAGAGTCAATTTAGATTCGCTCCCTTGTCGTCTGAGATGCGGTGGCTCGGAGAAAGAATCGAGCTGACACAATTTTTGTCCTTTGATTTTTACGACCTTTTGAGGGGAATTTTTATTGAACCGAATTTAAGACGATTATTTATCCGGTTAGATGGAACTGCGCAGTTTACGGACAAAGTAAACAAATATTATATTTATTTTTTATTGCTTTTCAAATCTGTCGCAAAGTTGCTTCCTGATAGCTTTCAAAAGAATTGCGCGATATTATCGCGCGGCTTCGCTCTCTGCAATTTCGACGCGTCCAGTCAAGGATTGAGTCGTTGTTTCTATTCATGCAGTGCCGTTTTGCGTAGTTGGGGTAAAGTGCGTCGCAATCGAAAAACCGCGATTGTTTTATTTAAAATTTCCATATCGATCTACCGCAACCCCATCACGAATATTTCTAATACGATTAATCAAAACAATGCATTTTAAAAATTCAACAATATATATATGCTAAAAAATTGTCATTTATTCAAGTAGATGCCCACATTTGCGTTGTACACAGCAATGTAGAATAAAAAAAAAAGAGTGAAGACGTTGTCACGAAGGTGAGAAGGAGAGTGGCTAACGAAGGTGATTATTTTGTTTGAAAACAGTAGAAACGACAGCGTTTCTGGGTGCCTGCGTCGGCTTCGTCGTGCTGCTGCTGGTCGTGGCATTGTACTTGTCGCGCAAGTGGTACTTCACGCCGCCCGCTACAACGTCGACCCTCTTCGGCGGTGTCTGCGTGCCACTTTGCGAGTCCAGCAACAGCTCCGCGGCCCAGAATCTAGGTATCCCATCCAGCTCCGGCTCATCGATTTTTCTCTAACTATTGCCATTTCGCACCTTTGCAAAAACACTTGAGCTCAATATTCATGGCTTTTTATGAGTTCGAAGCATTTGATTTGTTTCGTTGCTGGAATTTACGTTCAATGAGCATATTGCATTTTCATTATCGGACGCTAATTTTTAACTTGACTTTCGAAGGAACAGTTAATGATTAAATTCGAAGTATATGCTTGCGCGAAACTTAATGCCTTGACATTGATTAATGCAGGTAAGACCTATCCGTTTTCGGACCCGGAAACGAGCTCAGATTCAGAAGAAGACGCTTTGCGCCGACTGAATTGCCGAAGCCACCCGCCGCCAGACACGCTGACGATTCAAGCCGAAGATGGACTGCCAAGCATTCCAGGTAGGTTCAATTTTTGCCGTTTTACTGCAGGACTCGAAGATTCAAACTGCGTTAAAAATATATTATCAATTTATATAAATACGCACGAGAAACATGAAGCTTACAGTAGCAGCTAAAACGTTCAAATTAAAAACTGCTAGTCACTTTCTGTAGGAGAAAGACTGATGAAATCGGGAATTTACATAATCATTACAGACGCCGGAGCAGTCAACAACAACAACTGCCCCGAGGAAAATCCTGCAGATCAGCAGCAGGTAAATATACCTTTTGCAATTATTAGTTGCAATTATTAGTTTACATAAAAAAAAAAAAAAACGTTTGATTTTCAGTGCATAGTCGAAGTAGGCTCACCCACTGTTATTCTGGATAACAGAGAAAATGAACCACCGACAATCGAGGAGAATGTCGCAACAACGCCGACCGACACAATCACTTCCTTGGTTTCTATTGAGGAGATGGCGAGTCTGGAAGTCGCATTCCTCTACGATGCACCAATGCGAGAGATGACGGTTCGTTACATTTTCTCTTATACTATACGGATAAGCTCCCTATCGATCCTGTTACATATAACGGATATCCAAGAAAATGTCTTATTGGACTCGGCGCGTATCTACTTGTGCGCAGAATTTTCGAATTGCGCGGAGAAATTGCTCGTTTTTCGGAGAGAAGTAGTCATTCTTTTACTTTTTATTCGTTCTTTGTTGAGAGGGATAGGCGCCTTGCTAACTTTACCCGAGGCATCAATTATGTATTCCAAGGACAGCCTTGAATACTTTTTTAAGTAGGGACCCCAAGTAAATTTTAAAGTTCTTTAAAATTATTTATTAATCTTTGTTTGCGTAGAGAGTGAATAATATTTTTGGAGAAACGTTTTGAAAATTTAATTAATATTAAACGAAAGCACTCGATAGCTATTAAAAATTCAGAAGATTTCTAAGTATCGATTTCATTTTCATTAAATAATTACAGTAATTCTAGTAAGGCATGAAAACATTAATTAAAACTGTCTCGAGAGAAATCAACGCTTTAAATATTTTAGGATTGCTTTTACTTTTTTTTATTTCTCGTTATACACAAATGAATGTTGATTAACTTATCTAGAGTTTCGTCTAATAAAGTAATAATAAAAACTAATTTCTTAATTTCCTCTTAACAATATTAAGAACAACTTTATACGAAATGAAGTATTTTTAATTGAATACCTACATTAAACTCTAGCATAAAAAAGAAAAATGATAGAGGGAGTGTCGCGAAAGTCCTTTCGACGCATCACGCGACTTGCCTCAATCGTTACACTGAGAAAAACATCAAAGGAAAAATTACTATGTTTTGTGGAAAGACTCAAATTATGGCCAATTTTTACAATAATAATAGAAAAAATTACTATATAACATATGTAACATAGAAATTTTTAAAACAGTCATATAATAATTTTTCTATTCAAAAAATTAATTTTTTTCTATTATTATTGTAAAAATTGGCCATAATTTGAGTCTGTTCCTCGGTTACCACAAAACATAGTAATTTTTCTTTTGATGTTTTTCTCCGTGTATAATACAGCATTGAAACAATAGCACGCCTGCCCTCAAAAGTCGACAAGGTATACATAAGCAATCCCCCTACTCCGCCTCCTCTCTGTGCCCCCCAGGTGCACGTGCTCCAGGGTCGCAACTACCCCGCGGGATTAGGCGGCAGCCAGGTGCGCCTGGTGCTGCTGCCCTCGAAGAAGCAGCGGCGCAAGACCCGCGTCCGCCAGGGCACCGCGCCCCAGTACATGGAGAGCTTCCTGCTGCCGCGCGTCAACCCCGAGGACGTGAACGCGATGGGGGTGAGGGTCAGGGTCTACCTGTGGGGCGGCCGGATGCGCCGCGAGCGGCTACTCGGCGAGGCGCGCGTCTCCTTCGACCGGATCAACCTGAGGCTCGAGACCACTCTCTGGCTCACCCTGCAGCCGCCGCCCTCGTCTTCGGTGAGTTTATCCTCCGCCCTTGGAGAGCGCGGCCTGAACCTTTTTTCTTTGTGTGGCTTGGAAAAATTACTAAGGAGTCGATTGAAGGATGGAAACGTTGTATATAACCGCAACGTTTATTTCTTTCATTCTCCTTGGAAGTTCGAAAAATTGTTCCGTTAATTTGACTATTGGAAAAATGCGATTAGTAAAGTCAGGGAGGCGGAAAAATCCATCACCCGCAAGGATAAGTAGTCGGAAAGTTTTTTCTTGCTATTGACTTATCGCCACTAATTCTATTTGCTGATTCGGGCGTGGCAATATCATTTAAACTGACAGGTGTGCGATCGCAAATTTAAGGGAAGCACGCAATAAGCTTATGTCAAGCGTCGGCATTAATTAAAACTCTTGGAAAATTTTCCCGACGGAGGCAATTTTTTTATCCGCGAAAAGGGAGGAAGGAAATAATTCGTTGGAATAACACAACAAAGGTCTGAAACTCGAACCTCAAAAAAAAAGGACCGAAAACGTTTTAGCCTCTTTAAAGAAAATAAAAAAAAAAAAAAAAAAAAGTTGCTTGAACGTTTACCTACGCAGAAGTAGCACGTGCCCATCGATCCGAAGCTCTTGCATAATAAAGAAAAATGAAAGATTAACGAGGGCTCGGGAGACTTAGTAACGAGATAACAATCATCGTCGACAATCCCGCTGAAAAATAAAAGAGCCGACGGCGAATCCGAGATCGATCGCGAAAAGATATATAATCCTTTCTCTCCTCGTGCTCATCGCAGGTACAAGACTGGGGAACGACGGCGAGCCTGACGCGCAGCGACTCGACCGGCTCGCAGCAGTCGGTTCAGTCGTACGCCCTGCCGACGACGCCGCCCTACGGCAGCAGCATGAAGGGCGGCAGCATCGCCGAGATCCTGATCGGTCTTACGTACAACGGCACGACCGGCCGGCTCTCCGTCGAGATCATCAAGGGCTCGCACTTCCGCGGCGGCAGCGACACCAAGCCGCCCGACACCTACGTCAAGCTCGCCCTCGTCGACAGCAACGGCCACGAGATGGGCAGAGCCAAGACGGGACTGAAGCGCGCTCAGCCCAATCCCCTCTACAAAGAGACCTTCATTTTTCAGGTGAACCACTCGGCCCGCATTGGCGCTTTTATCGCGATTTATCGGGGCGGAAGTCGGTTCGCTCGAAGCGAGCCCGACGCTGCTAAACATTTACGCGGTGAAGTCGAGGCCGCGCTTAATTATTTAGGCACTGTCAGGATAATGTAGATTTGGCATTCGGCTCAAATCGCGAAATCAAAACGATATAAATACATTATTGGGTACATAAATATATTATTGTAGCTCGAGAATAAACGTTCCTAGCGCGTTTGCTACTGTGAAATCACTAAAAAAACTAAAAATTAGACAATATTTCTAAAAGAAAAACTGCTCAGTCCAACTTTTGCCTGCTAGAATTGAAGCTTGTTTTGAAAAGCTTCGCGCTCGACTATAACGAAGGGAGAATTAAAAGCCTCGAAAGTGAGTACTTTGTCTTTGCGTTGCAGGTTGCCTTGTTCCAGCTGGGTGAAGTGACGCTGTACCTGTCGGTGTACAACCGCAAGCGGACGGCGATGGGCAAGAAGGGCCGCGAGATGATCGGCTGGCTGTGCCTGGGCCAGAGCAGCTCGGGCGCGGACGAGCTCCAGCACTGGAACGACACGCGCGCGGCCCGCCAGCCGACTCAGGTGCAGCGCTGGCACTCGCTCCTCAGACCCTGAAGGGGCCCAAGCCGAGGTGGCGCCGACGCGCCCGAGCTGCTCTTTCACCCTCTCCGCGCGCTAAGCCCGCACCAAGTAACGGGAGGCCCGCTAAACTAATTGACGTGAAGATCATCGAGCGACGCTCGACGAATCTCTCAGCGCGTCAGACGCGCAAGACCTTTTTTGCCAATACTGCCCGACGGATCGACGACTAAAGGACGATGAAGTCAATAATAACTCCACGCTCCCGAGAGACGCCACGGGCCTGAATGAGATTCAGGGCAGAGAGCTCACTTTTCCCCTCTGGAAAAACGTTGGCCCGCGCGGCGGAAGTGGCCGCGCGGATCTTTTATCTTTTTGTGGCTAATACGAACCAGAGGCGGCTTCGCGAGACATCACGAGCGCGAGGCCTTTCTTTTGTCAGGATTAATTAAAAAATGAATTTGATGATCGTTCCCCTTTGATACGCCAGACGGCACGTCGCTCGAGGCAGCGAATCCGAATTGTACCTAAACGAAGAGGCTTTTGACGCCGGTTTTTTTAATATGGGAGATGAGCGCGATTTCTCCGAGGCGCGTTTGTGCAGAGATTTTCAATAAAAAATACACTTTCCAATTGTCATTTGGATTTGAGGCGGGGCGGCGATCGAGATTTTTTGCGGCGGCTCCGCGTCGTTTACCAACATAGACTAATCCGAGCTGATCGGTGCCTAGGAGCCTCAGTAGAACGGCCGACTTTAACGACGAGCCCTCCGTGTCCTCTTTTGTTTACTTTGTGCCTTTGCTCACCTTTTGACATCGAGCAGATGCGCGCTGCATTATTCATCTCGCAGATTGTCTATAGCTGTTTGCTCTGGACCCCCTGAGATCGGAACGGTTCGAGGCGTATGGTTCAACGCGCGTCGCCCGCAATTTTCTTACGACGATATGACGAGGGAGGAAGCTGAAAGCATATGAAACATGAAATTAATAAGATAACGAGAAAACATAGATTTTACATTCAACGACGCACAATGAACTTGCATACGCACCTTGTAAATGCAGTTGTGATTTTAGAAATTGATAATACTATACTGTCATAATGGTAACTTGTAAGGGAATTTAAAAACTTTAAGTAACGGAGGCGAGACATTAGGCCCTACGCTGCAGAAGAGTTTTAGCTGTAGCTGAGAAATTAAAAGATAAAGAGTCTAAAATTAATATTGTATAACGATTCTAGATTTCGAGTTTAGCGATGCTGCAGGCGAGCGACGAACGAGTGGTTTGTGCTGACTGACGATGATTAAACGGACAAAACGAGTTTGTTCTTTGGTCTTGCGTATATAGCTACACCCCATCGGAGCGCCGTAGCTTAGTCGAGAGACGAGGATTTTTCATTCGCGCCCAATTGAACCATAATCGAACCGTTCCGTAAACACACTTAACGTGTTGCGTCCTGGCTCGACCGATGGCTCGAGGATAGCTATGTTGTTCGCATGGATTTTTTCCTTGGATTTTGATCTTTATTCTCTTTCTATATACGTTGGCACGCACAGATTTATTCTCAGCGCAATTCTCACGAGAGAAACGAATTTTTAGAATTGTGACAATGACAAAATCAAGCGCACTTTTCGATTTCGTCCATTCTATTTTACGAGTACGGAGTTTAATGCAAGAGAGCACATAGCTTAAGGTAACAATTTACAATCGATTTATTACTGCGATGCAATGACAAGCACATCACTTGATTGCGTTGCTTTTTGCAATAACTCTTTAAAGTTTACATAGTTAAGTTCCATTCGAATATATATACATATATTTTTTCTATTTGCTGTCTCGAAATTCTCGACTACCTATTTTTTCAACTAAGATTTGACTAACTTTGACAATTTTACAAGACAAATAAAGAGACCTGAAGAATATTTCAATGGATTTGGAATCCTGATAGGTGTACAATGCTGGATTTTGTCCGCGTTTTATCTAAAGCACCCATTCTCGGCAAACATTCATTGAAGTTTGAACGTCTACTGCACAAAGTAGTTACCTTTAATCAATGTTATTTCGTAATATAAAAGAAATTTAAATAATATGTACATCGGTGGTGTTTTATAAAAGCTGTATTCCGATATTATCGAATAAATCAATTTATGAATAGTTGTTACTACTTGCGCAAATAAACACATGCTGATCAAAACAAGGTTGTTTTCATTTTTCTTGTATTTAGAAAAATTATAAAATATATTTACATCATTTTTAATACTCTATTTATACATTAACAAACTTATTTAATGGACTGCGTAATGGTATAAAAGTATTATTTATATCTAAATCTAATTAACGTATTTATTCAAAAGTTCTTGTTTCTTTCGCAAAAGTAAAGCTTCCTGAATTTCTTTTTGACTTGGTATATGCATCTGTGAAGTCTGCATTTCTTCATCCTCTGGTGGAGTTTCTTCTTCTTTTTTATTGTTTTTATTAACTTTCCATTCCTCAATTAATATTTCTCTATGTTCCTGTGTTTCTTTTTGCTCCAGAGGTAATAATATTCCATCATCATCATCTCTGTAGCCGTAATAATCTGCATCAATGTCTTTCATTAACTCTGCCCTTGTTTTGCGAGGAGGTGGTGGTGGTTCTTGTTCAAAAAGCTCTCTAACACCAGGCAGATCTTTTGCTGCCCCAAAATATTTGTATCCTCTATTACCAGGCACCTAAAAAATAAATAAATTGGCTTTAGTACTTCCTTCTGTATTGAAATAAAATCAAAATTACAAATGCAATAAATTTATATAATTGACCACTTACTTCTCTTCCTTCATGATCCAACATTCGAGGTCCAGTACGTGAATAGTCTGGGCCTCCTAGCTCTTTTATTTGTACTTCCCAGTGCCGTTTTTCTCTAAGTAATTTGTTAATTTCATCATTCAAATCTCTTATGCGAAATTCACCCAAACCAGCATTTTGTATTTGAGCTACTTTCTTAGCAATTTCTCGAATGATTTGCATTCTCCACTTTTCAGCTTTTCTCAGATCCTTGCATTCTGAAGCAAGATAGGGTCTCCTTTCTTGTTCCTTCTTTGCTCCTTCATTGCAATGTGCTGCTCGCCATCGAGCTAGAGTTGTCCTTTAAAAATAAAATACAAAATTATAAAACTTATTGAATGAACTATTTATGTTTAGAATATGAATAATAGATACTTACATAGCCTTTTCTGCATTACGAGCCTAAAACAAGGAAATAATAAACAGTTTAATGATGTGAATGTTACGTTACAGAGGTTAGATTCAAATTTAAAACATACATTAAGGGTAAAATTAATTTATAAATTTTTTAATACTTGTATTTGAAAATAAAAATTTTAATTCAAATTTATTATTATTTAAATATGAAGGAAATTGACTTACCATTTTTCAATATTTATTTTACACAGCAAGATTAAGTTTGTCTTTGATCGCCTTGTCAGTTGCCGGCTAGGCTGCTTTTTTTTTCCTTTATAGTTTTTTTTCCTTTATAGTTATTGCCACGCTGCGGCCTGCGGCCATGTATTCTGAATCTTCGGTATGTCGATCAATATAGTTCAATTTTCTGAATCCAGTGGGATCCAAGTCTTCGTGTAGATGAGTTCTGTGGTTTATAATCTAAATATACAATGTAACAAACTTTTTCCAATATGCGTCGAGTGACCATCGGGTCTGCAGACTGCTACATCGCTAACGCTAGTAGCGCTACATCTACATGTGCCATACATGAACACTATTCCGTTACCTACAACCAGATGGAACTCTGAGTAAATCACGTGATACCATTGATGCGTTTAAATCTAATCCTATATATATGCATCGGCGTGCTATAGAATTTCGAGAACACTCTAATACTTACTTGACGTCTTTGTTATTTAAAAAATTAAGCTTTAAACAAAAATTTATATTATAAAAAGCGGTATCAGCAGACATATATAAAAAAATTAAACAATTTATAATATAAAATCATCGTATATGCACCTAGATATACATTTTGCATCTTTATTATTTAACGTATATGTCATTATAGGCTTGGTGCCATGCGGTGGCGAAATTTGTAATTTTAATGTCCCCACAATTAATATGCTAAAGTATATTTTATTTATATACGCAATAAATACAAATTTAATACATTAAAGTGGGGACTGTAAATGGCACTATCCCATGCATACAGCCCATAGTCCGTATATAATATAATATATATAAATGCACCCTGACCTCCTACTGCGCTACAATGACGCGGACGTTAGTCCGTGAGTCATATGAAACTACCCCCTCTGTATCTATACGCAATACTATAGAAAATTCGCGGACTTAGCTATTGACATGTTAGTTTTATTGCGTTGCTTGCAGTTGTTCAAAGAACTCTACACAAGGTATACATGAATCACACGACACGATACATAAAATTAAAAAAAATATTTGAAATACCAATAAAACTACAGTTTAAAGAAGTTCATTTGACTTTCTCTTCAAATAAAACACTATATAATTCGAACGTTATATAGAGATTCAACTTGTTCGAAAAAGGGAAAGTATGTTTATGGTTTTTGTAACATAAAAAGTGTGAATTATCCAGTTTAATGAAACATAATAATTGTGTAATATAAATAAAAGATCTTTGATAGTGACTTTTAATTTTAAGTCACAACAACGAAATTGCGACGGACGTGCGTTGTGCGGCTGCGCTTCTATTACCGGGCGAGGATTATATATATAGAACCAAAGAATACGGCAAAAAGAGCGTCAGAATCAGACACCACGCCGACTCACTGTTTACGCTTACCCCGGTAGCGTGTTTTGGTCGCCGCAATGCCGAACCCTGAGGATAAATACGGTGAATTTTTATTGTTTGTGCATTTATTAAATAAAGAAGTCATGGTTAATTGAATTATATACAACTGTACACCTAGTTTTCTAGAAAACCTACAAGTTCTCTGGTACTTTATTAAACAATGCCGCGTTATCAGAATCGTATATATTACGTTGCATTAAAATTGCATTAAAAACCAATAGTATTTTAAAAATTAAATAAGTAACAGATATTAGTTATTCATTTTCGATTTTTAAAAATTATAGATTTTTAATATTTTTTATTTTTATGTTCTATGAGAAAACTATGAGAAAATAAAATTGAAATATTTTATTGTTTAAAATTAATTTATATATTGTGTAAATTTTCTAACTTTATTGTTTATTTTGCAATAGGAACAAAAATTGACTATGACCCATTATGGAAAGGGCCAATGGATATACAGAGATATCCAACGGATCGTATTTGGTTGTTTACTTTTATAATTTTTGTAATAATCTTTGTCTCATCTGCAATGTATGGTATATATTAATTATAAATTTCATAAATTAATGATGAAATTATTGTATAAATGTATTTATTTTGTATAATTTTGTTTAGCTTTTCTTGTTGGTGACATTAATAAGCTAGGAGGACCAACAGATTATTCTGGTCGTATCTGTGGTATTGATCCAGAAGTTAGAAATAAACCATTCCTTTTCTACATCAATTTAAAAGATGGTCTTTCGTATGATAAAATGCTTACAACTCCTAGTGTTTGTGTATCTCAGTGTCCTACTGAAAACTTTATTTATCAAAAAGATTCAAGTACATTGACACTTATAAAGGAAAAAATCATTTGCACAATTGATGTTAATGTTTCTGCCATTACAACATTTGAGCAACTGGATATTTTTGTTTGGAGTGGAAAATGTTCTCAATGGTATTTAAAAAGTGAACCTGTATCTGATCGTTGTATGGCATTCAATGCTTGGGAAGGACATGAAGCTGAAACTATTTCAAGTGATCAATTGTACAAAGTCAGAGAAGAAATTAGAAATCAAGCATACTTTGTAGAGTCATTTTATATTAATATAAAAACTGCAATGTAAGTAAACAATTTAATTTCAAATAAAAAATTAACTATTTTATAAAATTATGAAAATCTTTAATTATATTTGATAACTAATGATAAAGTAATTAATTAGATTTTATGACTGTACCTTGAACTTTTAGGGGTCCAGCAGCTGTAGCTATTATTTGTGGAGGCATGATTGCATTCCTTTATGTAATTGCATTAAAATGGTTTGCTGTACCATTTTTTTATGCTTCAATTGCTATGTTCATTACTTTTATGGTATATAGTGTTTATCGCTTATGTGTAGATTACCACAAATACCAAACTGGTGAAACATTGTTTGCTCTTATTGTAGTATTAATTTTGATAGTATGTGTAATATTAGCTGTTATATTTTGTCGAAGAAAAATATATTTAGCATGCCAACTAATAAAAGAATCAAGCAAGTATGTTTTCTAGTTTCTATAAATTTGTAAAATTAATTAGTGTTCATGATATACTTATTTATGTTAATAACAATTTTTTATTTTCAGAGCTGTTATGCATCTACCATCAACTTTAGCATTTCCAATTCTTCCTTGGACTTTGTATATTTTTCTATTTATATTTAGTGTTTTAGTAGGTATGAGTTTATTATCAGTTACAAAACCTGAGTACAGAATAGAGAGGGTAGGTACCAGTTATGAAGATCTTTGTAACTGCACAAACCATTCCACAATAGCATTGGCTGATGGAGCTCTCTGTGATCCAACTGAATTTAATAACGAATGTAATGCAAATGGACAACCTTGTCAATTTTTGCAATGCAATTTATATCGCAAATATTGTCCAGATTATTTGTACTTTTTCCACTCAATTAATATTGTTGGTTTTCTTTGGATATTATATTTTATATCTGGGTTTGAACATATGGTTTTAAGTGGGACATTTGCTACTTGGTATTGGAATTTTAATAAGGATGCTGTTCAAAATAATGCACTAATTCGAAGTCTGACTAGAACTACAAGGTAATGACTTAAAGAAATAAAAGCAAACTAAGTTTAAGTATTTACAAAAAATTAATTAAATAAATATTTACAGGTATCATTTGGGAACTATAGCTCTCGGATCTCTTATTCTAACGATTTCCCAGCTTATTCGTTTAATATTTCAAGCTATACACAATAGACTTCATCAAGGCAATCAAGCTATAGCATCAAGCTTTATGCTTTGCTGCAGATGTTTTTTTGATGTTTTAGATAACCTGTTAAACTTTTTAAATTATAATGCTTATATTATGTGTGCCATCCATGGACAAAAGTTTTGTCGATCTGCAAGAGATGCTTTCAATTTAATAATGAGAAACGTTGTTAACATTATTGTGGTTGATACGGTAAATATAAACAAAAATAGTTTAATTTTTGTATAAATCATTATTTAAAATTTCAAACATTTTAGATAGTGGATTGGCTATTTATAATTGCAAAAATATTAGTGACCAGCATTGCCACAACTGGTGTAGCAGTGTATTACAACTACAATGACACAACAAATGATGAGTCTCTTGGAACAGCCCTCATTATAACTGCTATTGGTACATACATTATAGCATCAGTATTCTTTTCTGTTCAAAGCATAGCGGTAAATACCGTATTTTTATGCTTCATTGAGGATTCAGAACGTAACGATGGATCTGATATTAGACCTTATTACATGAGTAATAAATTGAAACAATTATTACACAAAGGAAATTAAATGACAAAAAATTATTAAGACTTCGGAAATGCAAAATGTGTTTTTAATATTAGTTATTAAAATTAGACATTATTCGTAGAATTTACTTATACATATATTTAATAAGATAAATCTTGTAAATAGTTCTTTTTTTTTTATATAAAAGACTGTTTTTTACATATATAATTACGTAGTCTAATGATAATTATTGAAATACCTCGATTATATTTAATTCTTTTAATTCTACACCTATTTATATCTATATATACATATATTTATATCTATATAATTGCAATTGTTCAAAACTTTACTTTTACAAATAAAAGCATTCCGAAAAATGTATTTACTGTTTAAAATTGATTTCCAAAGCTTTATAATAACTTTAAGCCAAGAGGATTGTTCTTTTTTCTTCTTACAAAAATGTTTAATTATTTTATATTTCTAACATTCTCAAATGAGGTAGTCGACGAAAAAAAAGTAATAGATAATGTATGAAACCCCCATCAAACCATAAATTAAAAAAAATATGTGGCCCATCAAGGGTTGAATCGGGAACATGTAAATATCCTGGAATTAAGTTTTCGTAATTTTTGTTAAAAATTGAATATTTAGTTTGGAAGACTTATAGATTTATTTAAGTACTCATTTTCTAAAAAAAAGACGAGGTTTTCACCCATGCTACTACTTATATACTAGATACTTCATTCTCAAACAAGATTCGAATCAGCGCTACGCTTTATTTTTTGAAGCGACTAAGATGTAAAAAAATACTTTTTATAAACTTCTTTTGTGCAAATAGCGGTACAAAAACTCAATCTTGTGTAATGAATGCTTAAGATGTGATTCATTTGAATCCCCGCCATAAGACCTTCCCATAGATATAAATGAATTTTTGTATTATTTAATAAAATCTTGCAAAACTTTTTACAAATATCTTCGATTAAACACGATTAAACTCCTTAGATCAATGAAAAACCGTAGGGGAGAGTATCATAATGCCTAAATCAACCCCGCATAAAATATCAGTTATTGACAGTGCTTTTTCGTAAAAACTTAAGCAGGAAACTAAAACTCCTAATGATTATTAACAATCAACTCCCAATCTAAACTAGGACCGTATTATTTTTTTTAACAATAAAGGTTTCACTTTTTCAATAATTTATCCAAGCGTTGTAATAAACTAACTCATATGGCTCTGAATCCAAATATCTCAAAATCTGTTCTTTCATATCTTTTGGTAAGAAATACAATTATGTCGACGAATTACTGCTAAATATATGACACTGAATATAATATAATAGTGCCATTGTACTTACCATATTAAACTCTTGAAATATTTTTATATATTTGTATACTAAAAACGCTACCAAATTCCCTTTTTCATCTGTTTCAATATTGACAGGGATGAACTTTTTTTTAGTCACGTTTCGTAGAGTAATTTCGCGTGGAATATTGCTTATTTCATAGGTTACCAGCTGTTGTTTTTGTTTCATCGGCGAGCTCCATTCCTTTAAATTTGCATATCTTGGAAGCATTTATACGTAATTTAGAATATATTTTATTTATAATGATGGAAAAACAGCATACTAAATTTACTAATTTAATTGCCTAAATTTAGGCAAACCATAATAAGATGTTATTTACTTTAACATATTTTAGATGTATTTATTTATCAATTATATTTTGACATAAATATTGATGATGATTAAATCATGGAAAATTATACTTTCAGATAAAATATTTATTAGTTTAAAAAACAAAATAATCACCCAATCTATAAATGCTTGATATTAATTCATAGCTGAAAGCTCTTCATTACTTAAATTTTTCTCTCAAAGTAGTATATGATATTGGTGCCTTAACATCAATCGATTGAATATTGATTCTGAATATGAATTGATTTAGAAAATAATTTGGTTCAATTTTTTAAAACAAATATTGAAAATCAAGAAATGTAATTTAATTTATAAAAATATTTCTTTTTTCTTAACAAAATATTTAAACTTAACAGAAAAAAAGTTAATTTATACAATTTTATTTAAAAGAATTAAATACTTTTACTAAAAATTTAAAATACAAAATAACTTTAACTTAAAAAGGAAGGAGGCAAGAGTAGAGATGCATTTGTTTATTATTAACCTTATGTAATATTGTTTCAAATTTTCAATTACAATATTATGTATAATATTAATAATAATATGACAATGTATACAGGTTAGATACAATTTCTTTGTCTCGTATGGAGTTCATGGTTTTTCGCATCTTTTTTCATTATAATTTTTCTCATTGTATTCTTTTATAAGTCGGTTGGTTTGTTCCTTAAATGTTAGCGCTTTATTTTCTTATTCTCATTCATTCCTCATATGCTCTGATCGGTGGCGTCCAATTGACGATCGAGACGTATATTTTCGCTCGAATATAATAATGTTCCTCGATGGACGCTTGCTCGCCACTTTGCAGGCATTAATCAGTCGTATTGTAGTATATTTCTTCTGAACACAATGTTTTTACACATGACTTTAGGAAACTTATGTTATTTCAACTGGTACATGCTCCAAAGATTTTTATTTTACTTAGAAGAAATGTTTTATGCAGCTGATGTATTTTTAAAGAAATTAAATAACTTCATTATCGGAGATTTAAAGAGGTTGAAAAAATGGTCTTTAAAAAAAATAAAAAATCTTGCAGTAGTAGCACCTTTTGATTTGGAAATATTGCAATGTATTCAAAACTTTATTCGCAAGTCAAAATAATTAAAAAAAATATACAGAAAAATATAAATTATAAACATGCAATCTCTTGGAGCATGTATCGCTGATTCTTATGCTATGTAATGTGTACAATTCTGTCATTTGCTAATTGGCTTAAATACTCAGTATTAAGGGTCAACTGTTGTTGAGTGGCGAAAGTCACCGGAATAATCCAGGATCGTCCAGGAACGACGTGAATATTGAAAATAGAAAAAAAAACGCAATCCTTCCAATAACGTTTACAATTATAAACTAACATTGTTTGAATCATTTTTGAAAATTTGATAATCCATTTAATATTGTTTTGAATTCGCAGTCACTTTTATTTTTCTGCCACAAAAAATATTGTCCCTAAATATTATTTTAAAAGAATCCTAGGTGAAAAATTAGTACCAAAAATATTGATCTTTCATGTAACGAAATGCCGAATTTCAACCATTACTTGAGAGCTGAAATTTGATTTTAATGAAAATGACTAACTAAAGTGTGACAAAATAATGAAGTCTTTTCTCAAAGAGTTTATTTTACATACATTCATTAAAAAATCAGTATTTTAGATTAACGTCACCTAGGTTCCTTTTTGTAATTTGCTAAAAATTTGTTGTCTTAAATCAATGACAGAACTATGGTAATAAATGATAACAATTAATTTCGAACGTTAGCGATCGTCATGTGAAAAAAGAATTAAATAAAGAACAAAATGCCTCGATGCATCGTCAAAGGTAACTCTGTACTCGAAAGTGTATCTGATAATATATGTGCACACTGTTTCTATTTGTTAGAAGAAAACATTTTTACATGAAAGGCTTAACAGTTCAAACAATTTGAACTAATCTTGTCAATTAAGCCGACCTGGCTGTCGTTTGTGGAAACTTTCGTGTACAGAATTGAACAGAGACTTGGAAGAGGGTTTATCCGAAATCATACATTATCTATTTGTGTTTCATCGTTTTTCTTGCTTCTTTGAAAAAAGCGTACTGATTTTTGCCGTTCCATAGAGATTATTTCCTATTTTACTCTTATTCTCTTTTTATTTATTTCTCATTGAGAATGTCAGAATTTATCACAGAAAACTCTGAGCATCGCTCGCATTTGTCAAGAGACATTGTGAGACTTGTTTTAAATGTATTTAACGTGCATCAGTGTTATATTCACTCGTTTTGCATGCTCA
Organism: Ormyrus pomaceus; assembly: GCA_900474385.1. Lineage (NCBI taxonomy): Eukaryota > Metazoa > Arthropoda > Insecta > Hymenoptera > Ormyridae > Ormyrus > Ormyrus pomaceus. The sequence continues at coordinate 18,975 of UCOM01001004.1, forward strand.
ACTTCTATCCGTTTGGCTGCGGCAGATTCGACATTACTTATTACAACAACTTTCAAAAATCACCGTTGAGTTTAATAACCGATCTCAACGCGAGGTAAAAAGTACATATTAGCACACGACGCAGATATCCAACAAAATTCACCTGATCCTAGAAAGGCTTTCAACGGTCGCATACCTGACGTCATATGGAGGAGGGGCATAGAAATATACATTTACACGTTGTCGACACTGCGATATAAAAATATATAAATAACTTGAAAAATCTGTATGTACTCCAACGGAATTCATCATTTACGAGCTAAATGATCGATGAAATTCTTTTTTTATTCCAAGCCTTTTAATAAGCTGGATGAAATGCATTGGTTTCGCGTTTACAGTCGCTTCGAATGCATCGACAGCCAAACCGATACACGAACACGGCTTGAGAATGCGAGGAAAGACTCCTAACATTTCCTTTACTGCAAGAATTTATTTTATATTGTTCCTCGTCCTTAAAAATTTCTGATTAAAATTCTTCGCTTGTAAATTGTGTAAATTATGCTATTTAAAAAAAGAAACTATACATTTGAAAGATACATCGATTTAATTAAACGAATAGTGGCTATTAAATTTTCTTTTTTTCATCAAGAGTATTTTTAAGTTGCCTGTCCGTAGACTTTCAGCAAACGTTCATTATACAGCAAACACTTTAACAGTCTTTCAAGTTTAGGTATTAAAAAAGGAATTGCGTTTTTAAAGAGCTTCCTGTAAAATCAACGTATGTAAGAAATCGACAGACTGTTAATGCTTCATAAAAATACTATTAATGAAAATCGCTTTCATTACCTTAGTAAACACTTGTTCAGTCTACATATTGAATATCTTAATTAGTTTCAGTGTTTTCTATATTTCAGTACGTGTTTCGTTTATTTCTTGAAAAAAGCAGTATCTATAAAATTCATGGAGCTCACTTTCATATCGCATTCCCTTGAACTTTTCAAGTCAAGTTCTCTAGGCTGAGCAAAATTCATATACAATAACAATAAAAAAAGGAAAGAAACAAAAACGGCAAAAATCAATAACGACGTTGGGACCGCATGTACTTGTGATACGCGTGTACTGTTTTATTACAAAGTACCTAGTTTTTCTCATATGATTATATCATTCATGATGATTCTTAGCGTTTACAATTCAACTTTCTTATCAATACTTTATGTATAAATATGTATTGTTAAGTCGCGCAAAGACTCGCAAGTTTGTCTGAAGTCCCTGTAAGCAACAAACTGGAATTTGCGCCGCTCAGCGTGTTTTATGCACACATCCAACGCCTCGTCGAATCCAAAGTAAATAAAAGAGTTAAATTCATATTTCTTCCCTCCCTTTCTTTCTCTATTTCTCTCCTGTATCTCATACACACATTTTACCGCTGCCTTTCACACTCATTCTTGCATACATGTTTCTGCACTTACAAATTAAGACCCTAAAGCTGCACTCTTATTTGCATTCACCTAAACGTATTGTACAAAGAACAATCATTCTCTTTTTTTTTACTGCGAATACGCACTATGTACCTTTTACATTCGTCACATCGTGTATAAAACTCTATCGGAGTACATGATTACATTGTTTATCTGTATTTCCCCCTTCATTTAATGTAATAGTAATAGGTAATTATCACTTTTTTCCTCTCTAGGCCACACAGTTCAAATGGTAAAAGTTATCCCTTGTCGCGTTATCGACTAAATTTGCTTTGCCTTTGCATTTTTCATTAAATTTTAATTAAGTGTCTGTCGGGCAGGACCCAAAGAGGCCAGGCTGGGTTTCATCCACACACTAGGCCGTAATCCCCGTGTATCCATGCTCTCCGAGGTAACGCGGCGCTCTCTGCTTTCTCCACCTCCCGGCTTTCGAATGCATTTTTTTCGTATACTGTGCCGGTCGGCACGATACTGTCTATATCTATATATAGATTTATATATAGATACATAAGTTTGCTATATACACACATACTTTAGCATTAAATAATAATCGAGTAACCTTCCATGTACACCTCGTCCTTCTTCGGTTCAGCTTCTTCAACGTGCTGCTTCGCGACTGTCGATTGACGTCTTCCTTTATTTGTTTGCCCTCTCGTCGAGCATGGAAGCTTACATGTACGCGCGTGACTGTCGTTAAGAGACGCGAGGAAGAGAGAGTAAACACCCTTTGGCTTCGTCTTCTTTTTTTCTTCGGATACGATCCCTCCTTGTCCTGATTGTCAGCCCTTTTCGCTTCTTCTTTCAACGCACGCATATTCGTACATTGATTTTACGTCACGACGTCATTGATACAAAGTCGACGTTGCCTTCGGAGATAAGATAACGAAGAATTGAGAGGCTTCTCCTCTGGAGGCTGATCCAGAGCTCTACCTAATTTGTCGGTACTTGAATTTTTTACACGTCCGCTTAAATAATTTTTTTCTGAAGGTGTCTAGTGTTTTTGAAATCTCTTCAAGGTAAGTGGTTAACGTCTCTGACAAAAATGATTGAAGTCGTTTCACAACTGTAGTAGAATTGAAACGTTTTGAGATCAGTTCTAAATTTATAGCTGTATTTTTGCCATTCCTTTGAATTTTGCGTTCAATTTTGAGGAATCCGTGAAAATCCTTATGCTAATTCCATGATACGAACGAGAATCGAGATATCATGTACTTTCATTTACAACGCAATAACGCATAATCCATAAAAGATTAATGGAGAAAATTGCATCTCCCCGCAAAAACAAGAGCGCAAACATAATTCTCCTTCATGGTTTAGCCTTTGGCTAAAGGAGCTTTTGAGAGCTTGAAAACCAGCCAAATCTGAGGGCTTCGCAAAAGCATCGAAACAAGCATAAAACTAGGTACACAGACGTGGCAGCCTCGGGATTGGGGAGGATGGAACCGAGGAGCCGAAGAAAACCGAGAAGTCGTGCCTCTCCTAGTTCGTCGAGTAACGGCTCGCCGACGACAGCTGGGACAGCGACGGCGACGCGGAAGAAAAGCTGGATCAGTGGATGGCGACGGGGCTTTGCTGCACGCATACTCCCACCATCGGGCTGTCCTCCCTCTCGGCGTCGGGCCCTCGCTGCTTGCCGCCGGCGACAACGACTTGCGAGGGCACGACCACCTGCCTATGACCCTCGGAGCCGGCGCCGTAGCTCGCGTAGTTGTAAAAGCTCGGTTGCTGGTGATGGATGCCGGCCATCGGCGATCCCATCATCGCTGCCGCCGGCAGGTGGGGAATGCTAGGAAGAAGGAGGCTGTTGTAGGAGCCGAGAGAGCTTTGTATGAGGGAGCCGCTACTGCCGCCCTGGCCGCTGCCGTCCATAGAGGCTGGCGCCGAATTTGCCGGCAAGGAGCTTCCGCCGCCGCCGCTGCCGCTCGTCGCTGCAGCCGCGCGTCTACCGACACCGAGCGAGTGTCGCGGCGAGGACTCGCATTCCATCGGTTGATAGCTCGAACCCGAGCTCAGACTTTGAGGCGCCTGCATGGTGCCGCCGCTGCTGCCGGCGCTGCCGCTGCTTCCGCTGCCGTTGCCTCCGCCGCCGCCGCTGCTGCTGCCCTGACCAGACATGCTAACCAGTCCTGAAGAACAGCAGAAACAATAAAGTTACCAAAGGTTTGCTTACAGCCTGACGGAGAAGACTTTTTTCGCTTCGGTACGAGTATTCCCATTGGCTTTAGATTTATATCTTTTTAGTATAATTTCGATATTCTATCATTTCGTTAATAATACTTCATCTAAATTCAATCCGTGAACACTCGTAGAAGAGTTCTAGTTTCATCCGTGAGGAGAAATCAAGTACTAAAAAGAAATGAACATGAGGGCCTTTGGATTGGGGTTTCTAAGACTAAGTCTAGGAGATATAGACAATGTAGTGGTTTCATCCACGAAAAACCGAGCCAAGGTCATTAAAAACGATGTGAAATATTTGTATATAAGAATACATTGCTATGAAAAGCTACAAGGTGGGGTAGAAAAACTTTCATTTTCAGCTACAGGGCACCATAATCAAGACGTTAAACTTCAAATATTATTTTTCTGCAAATCTTTTGTGATTGAAAAAACTTTAATATTACAAAATTATTACATTTCAAAATGTTATGTGTTTTTAATATTTGGAGCTTACTTTAAACAAGCTCCCAACAAAGCGATTAAAAAGAATTTTGTAACACTTAGAAATTGTGAACAAACTGTTATGCATTAAAGCAAATCATCCGTGAATTAAATACGTGAAACAAAATTAAATCAATTGTGAGTTTTAAAAATTAGCGAAAATCTTTCATCTGCACTTTAATTTCCAGTTCATATAATTGTATAATTTCATAAAAATTGTAAAAAATTTACACTTTATTCACATTAAAAATATTTCTAGAAAAAGAAGACCGTAATGAAGCTTGATTTTTGATAAGTGGCACTTGAGGCATGCTTGGTAAATTTAGAAGAGGGTGTTAAAATCTCTTATAATTTTTAAAAAATTTCAAAGAGTTCGTATTCATCTATTAAATTATTAATACAGGGTGGTAACGCGTCCGAATACCATGCATTTTTACGACATATAATTTGGTGCTTTAGCCAAAAAAGAATTTTGCACGACCCTGATTAAGACTGTTTCTTACAAAGTAATTATAAAAGCAGATTATGATCGTGTATTTAGTATCACAATTTATTCAGCGTTTACCAATGAAATTTCAATATAAAAAATTTAACATGCCGTGATATAAATTGATACTTTTTCTACTAATTGTAAGATTTGACACAAGCGGCTAAAGACATGCGTGAGAAGAGGATGGAAAAACGATAACGTGAATCATAGCTACAATAGACACAAAAAGCCAGTATGCATAGAATATGTTGCAATGAACTTAAAATGCTGTTAATTTTAAACAGATATTGCAAATTATGCATCAAAACGTATTCTATGATACAAAAGATTTGTAAATGGAAACAATAATTCTGTTTTCTAGTGTTTATATTTCACCTGATACAACAGATACAGGCAAATTTAATGACACTGGAAAAATTCAAAGCCAAACTCTGGGCAAAATAAGAGCGATATTCCATTGCTTGGCACTTGAAGCTTTTTCAATGATCTCAGAATTTACAAGCAAGGCTTCGCGCAATACATCCGAGGCCAAAGGGATATATAATAGAAATTTTATCTCGGGATAATTTGTTAGTTTCTCAGCAATTAAGGATTTGTTTGTTAGACAGAACTTACTTATGTTAGTAAGTAAGATTAGGGTTGGGGCCTAGGACAGGTCGTCGCCGCCCCGCGGATACGACAGTCATCGAGCCACGTACTGTCCCCCCATCATATCTACGGGCAACAACAACAACAAGTATCGTTTAGTTTGTGCAGAAAATAAACAATAAAAATTAAAAACAATAAGAACGAAAGATAAAAATACTGCTCGCCGGCAAGTAAAACTAATAATCTACATTGCGGCGTGCCATAAAAATGAAAGAACAAAAAAACCTTCTAAGCAGAAGAGGATAGAAATAATTTTAGAGGGTCGAACATCTTTATGACATGATTTTCTTTCCACGTGCGTAAAATTTAATCAAACAAAGATTGAACTTTCTGAAGTGAGTGATAAAGTGAATTGAATATTCGATCCTCTAAAAAAAAAACTAAAAATATTGCATGAAAATAATGGATATTAGCGGTGATAATGTTCAGAATGATCATTTCAGATTTCACAGTTCCACTTGAACCGGTCTCTTGAGAAAAATCTCTTACTTTCTGCACAAAATAAAACTTTGAATCTCAAATAGCCACTTGCTGAGCAGGTTGTAATAAAGACTTTAATTGACCACTTTCTTATTAACATATCTTGTAAAAATTAACTGCAATTTAAATAAAAAATTTATAATAATCTAAAATGAGTACCAAACTTAAATCGTAAAAAAAGTTATAAAAAATTTTATAAAATGAAACTTTTGTAAAGTGAAATTAATTAAAAACTAAAAAAGAAAATTTTTGTCGACATTACGCCTTTTTGCTCATATGCATGGGCATTGTAACTAAAATCAAAAGTGAAATTACAGATGAATAATGGATGATGAGTGATATTAAGCACATAGAGGCAGTTCTTTTCAAATGTGTTGTCCTCTAAAAATAAAAATTCAGTAAAAATTATGACGTACGTAAGTACTTCAAGAATGACATGTCTTCGGTTTTGTCTCTAAAAATAGAAACTAGCCGAAGAGCCGATACTGAATATCGACTTTGTTTGCTTTCGTATTGTAAATAGTCTAAATGATTTTTATAAAAAATCCAGTTGTCAAATCACAAGAAAAGTAGCATAATTGCTACAGTGACGTTTAGCAAAAAATTTAGAATAAAATATTAAGTAAACGTGGCCTTTAAATACGCAAATAGTATGATAAAATTAGTCATTAAAAGTTTCGTAAATGATTAAAGTAGAAATCGAAATTACTAAAAACCTGTTTGAAATGTTAAAGATTTTTACCTGGAGTTTTCATAAAATAAAGTCATTTCGTTTATCGGCAGTCTCAAAAAATGTTTAAGTGAAAGTGCCTTTAAAGAAAGGACTAACCGTGGTCCTGGCTCATCGACACGACCGCCGGACTGGTGTTGGCACTGTTGGCAGCGGCGATATTCGTGTTGGTCCCCTCGTCGGCTGTCCTCTTGAAAAAGTTGTGCTGCAACGCGTAGTAAGGCGTGACCCGCGTTTTCGGATCGAAGTCCAGCATCCTCAGTATCAGGTCCTTGAATTTGAGATAGTCGGAAATCGAGTGACCGGGCTCGCCGTGCCTTCTACCCCCGGGACCGCCCGTTTCGACACCTAGGATGTCATGTAACCGCCTGGTTCCAGGCAGTTTGTACTTCTTTCCTTCCTTGGATTTTTTCAATACGTACGAGCCGTCCGTGGGGACTTTATCAAAGTACTTCCGCGCCTTGTGCGCTTGGTCCAATATGTGCTTCGGAGGCATTCCCAACACTTCAACAATCTTGTTCATTTGGTCAACCTGCGTTCGCAAAACACTCTTAATTTCACTCACTTCTCTTACTTATACAACATTAATTAATGAAGAATTGTTTTTACCTCGTTGGCCCCGCTGAACAGAGGTTCCCCTGTATGCATTTCTACTAAGATACAACCCAGACTCCACATGTCTATCGCGAGGTCATATGGTATGCCTAGTAACACTTCGGGTGATCGGTAAAACCTAGATTGTATGTACTGGTATATCTGAAAAAAAAGAGAATAATATAAATACCCGAAGAACTTTCTGTAGACATTCTTTCGTTTTCTCTTACCCTCTGTCCAAGTTGACACGAACTGCCAAAATCGACAATTTTTATTGCGCTTCGCTTGGGATTGCACAGGAGGATGTTTTCAGGCTTCAGATCACAGTGAATGATGTTCAATTCCGGCGTGGACAGGAACAGCAGGGCAGTGCACAGTTGCTGTGCGAACTTTCTCGTCAGGTTTAACGACACCCCTCGGAAATTCGTATTTCTAAGTAAATCGTAGAGGTTGTACGATAGTAGCTCAAATACCAAGCACAAATGGTTTCGCCACATAAAATGCCTCTTGAGTTTAACTGTAAAAGTACAAACATTATTAATCATCACTCTCCGAACAAAAATAATTTAACTGCAGTAATTATTAATGAAAATTTGCAAGAATAATATTTTTATGGTTTTCTTAAGTGTACATAAATCGTTTTTTTGCTTTTCAACAAACCTACGATTTAAACATTGTTTTATAGTGATTCGTGCTTGAAAGCATTTACGTCTTCTCATTCAAAATATAAATAGTTTTGTTATATAACAAACGTATGTAAATGATAGCACAATCTATAAATAAAACTATCATCGCTTATTTTTAAACAATACGTAAAGAGTCGAGTATATTTCCGACTTACCTATATAATACTTGTTGTCGGTATCTGCTCTATTCATCATTTCCAATAACCTAACTTCGATTTGCGCTTGATTTAGGAAGGGTTTTTTGTTCTTGATGATTTTTATTGCCACCTGAGCTTGTTCTTCGTGATCGAACGCTTTTACTACTTGGCCAAAACTGCCTTTACCTGTAAAGCAAATTAATAAATTTATTTATTAGATTTATTTTTTATACAGAGCAATGCAATTAGCAATATATTTAATTGTTAACCACTAGGCATACTTATTATGTCCGAAGCAACTAATATCCTATAGAGGTAGTCATAGCTACCTGTCCGTCTGACCGATATTTACAAAATCTAATGTGTTTCTTTAATTTATTGTAATTTTTAGCTATTAAGTAAGCATAGGTACAAGAGCCAATATATGTAAGTTACATTCACGACATAAATAAATAGGCGTGGGTTGTTCTTCGTTAATACGTTCTATTCCAGTCATGCATATTTATTGTTTTTGAAGAGTATCGAGAACAAGTTTCTTGTTACTCTAAAACACTTAACTCTATAAAATAGACAGTATTTATCGGGTGCTTAATTAGTTTCTTTTTTAAAAATCAACTTTCCCCATTAGAAAATTGTAATATATATTTGATTAAAAAAACTGGCGATTCTGTTTTACAGATGCCTGAAAATATATCGTTACGAGTGCGAAAGCGCGGCCAGGAATTTTGAAGGGAGAAAAGGGGCAAAAAGCGAAGAACTCACCTATTAGCGAATCGATCTCGTACCGATCGAGGAACTTCTCCCCATTCTTGATAATGTAGTCGTGGTTATCGTCGTCCCAGCCGTCGTTGTAGAGCTTTCTCTCCTTCTTGTGCGAGCCGTCCTCGCCCTGCATCTGTTGCGCCCTCCTCTTCTTTTTGGCATAGTACACCTTGAATTCGAAAAAGAGATAACCCTTAATTAGTAGGCCTTTACGAGAGAGAGAGAGAGAGAGAGAGAGAGAGAGAGCGCAAAAAATCACGGGGTGTCGGCCGCGTAAAACGTCGCTCCGTCGGAGGGACGGCTTAATATAGCCTTGTTTTTAGCGCATCGAGAAATAATTGGCGCGTTCGCTTTACGGCCGGTATCCTTTTCTGGGCTCGATTAAAGCTAAAAGCTTTTAATATTTACTTTCATACCGATCGTGTTCAGAAATTGTTTTATGGAAATCCTAAGATTATGATGCTAAAAAATGGCTATTAAATTTATTTATAAAATAACTGGTTTCAAAATTTTAGACTAACGAGTAGCACCAGAGTGAAACGTTTTCCAATGAAGGTTACCAAGTTTAGATATTATTGACAATTAATTTCTCTTTGTAATCAAGACTGATTCTAATAATATTTTTAAAGAAATTTAATTAAGATATCAGAATTGATATTTGTTTATCAAAAAGCATCATGGAAATCGACTGACAAATCGCACAAAATATATTTCTAATGGATGACCAGTGAGGGTCGAGAAAACAGAGACCAAGACTGTACTTTAAGATATCGACATTGTTCGTAATTGTTCACATTACTTCAGTAGGCAATGTGTAATTTATAACAAACAAATTTTTTTAATCGCACAAAATACGTGGTAATAAATAACTAAATAATTAATAATGAACTATAAAAGGTTCAATCAACAGATGCTTACAAAAATTTCCCATTTAACTATTTAGGTAAGAGATTAAGGAAAAAGGGTTGGAGCCCCAAGAAAGGGCTTGAAAAAGAAATTTGTTTCCCGAAATTCAAAAGCATGCACGTTTCCAAGGATAAATCGATCGCAGGAGCCGAAAGCGCCAAGTCGGTAAAACAGGCGGCGCCTCGCGAGTCCTCACACCCCCTTGACAACGGGGCGCATTATATATACCCTCCCTTCGACTGGCGAATTCGCGGCGCGCGCCGCGGAAAAGCACCGTCGTCCGTCCGCTCGAATTCGCGAGGGCTTATCGTGTGGGTCCGCGAGCCATGCGGCTTGTCAACTCTTGGGTTTTTTGCGCGGCCGGCGAGTCCCGCGCGCGGACTCTGAAAGTCCGTCGTTCGATAAAACGTCGGCGCTCGAAAAGCAGCGGCGGCGGCAACGGCGGCAACGGCGGCGGCGGCAGCAGTCCAAAAAGGCCGAGTGGAGTTTGCGAAATTTTCGGAGCACACACGGGGAGAGGCACGCACACAGAGGCTCGCGTCAATAAAGATCCTGTCTTTTTTCCGCGAAAGCGCGCGTGTATTCCTCGGGGGAGCGGTGTGTGTGTGCGCGCGCGCGCGCGCGTGATAAGAATCGCGCGGCTGCGCGCGCAAGAGAGAGAGAGAGAGATAACCGGGTGGGAGAGAGAGAGAGAGCGGCGCTCTTTCGAGGTCATTGACATTGCCGAGAGCAGCCCCAGGGCTCTCTCGGCAACTTCCCCGCGCTCTCTCCCTTACACCCTCTCTCTCTCTCTCTCTTTCACCCTCTCGCTTCGGCTACTTCCCCCTTCTGTCTGTCTCGCAGTTTCTCTCGCTTTTTCTGCCTTTCCTGCGCGAGCGCGAGCCCGCGTATATACCTGTTTGAACTTCGCCTCTCTGTCAGACCAGTCTTGTTTTCTACTTCTACTTCTGTGTTTTTTCTCTTACTCTTTTCTGCCCGATTGTCTCTGCACGTCTGTCTGTGTGCCGAACCGCCTCCCTCTCTGTCTTAGTAGGCTCGCTTATTTTCGTTTTTTCCCTTCGTTCAGTCTGCTTTTTTCGACACATTTATTTCAGTCTGACGTTTCAATTTTTTTTCCCCCCCTGTGTTTTTGCCGGGGAATTTTAAATTTCTATTCGACTTCACTCTGGCTCAAGAGTAAGAGTACTCCCCCATTTGCCTTGAACTCGGGCTCTTTTTAGACCCTGCGGATCTATCATGCATTCATACGTGGGAAGCTCAGTTTTATCTTGATGCTTTTTGACTCCTCTATCAGCTTGAGCTCTCTCGCCTCCGATAATGGATTTTTTTTGCACAATTTTGCAAATGCAACTTCGCCGGAGAGCAGTAAAATACAATTTTCATTCCCTTAAGCAAATACGCTTTTACTCGATCAATGTCAATCCCGCGGCGATTTCCCGCCCAAAAGGCAGACAGGATCTCGGCTCCGCCTAAAAGAGCCCTGCGTGCGTAGCGGGAAAGAAGAGCCGAGGATCCGTTCTCGCGAGGAAGGGCGCAGAATCCGATCTCTCGCCCGTTGCCGACGACGCGCTTCGGTGCAATCGATGTCGCGGCGCGCGCCCCGGAGGAGGCCACGTGAAAATCACGCTGTTGCTGTTGCTACTCCCGACTCTCCGCCGCGCCGAGCGGCGATGGACACTTTTGGAAGCTCTCGTGACCCGGCAACTCTTCCCCCCCTCCCCCTCTACGGTCTCTTGCCGAAAATCCAGTTTTTGCAAATCGAATTGCTGCACACTTGGAACGGCGCGCTGCGGGAACGTTTATTTAAATTTAGCCTTTCGAAGCTGCCGCAGGAAAATTCGCTTTGCATCCTTATTGATTTTTCGTTTACGACTATCCTTGAAGTAAAAGCTGCTCGGCGGAGTCGCGAGGGCCGAACGCTTGAAAAATATTTCAAAAATCGTCGGCGCGAGTGTATATAGCTCGCGATGCTCGACGGAATTAATTCCTTGAAAATAGTAAAATTACAAACGCGCTTCCAGTGCATTGTCGAGGAAAAAGTCGCCCGATATAGGTTCGAGGCGCGAACGAACGAAGAATGCCGCATCGATAAGTCGAGAGAAAAATTGCACACTCGCGCAAGAGACTGCCCGCGCGAATGAACATTTTGTCGTGCCGCACGAAAGACACAAGCGTCCAAGATGATTATTTATAACGAAGCTCGGCTTTGCGGATACTACTTGAAAAATGCTAATGACGCGCGCCACGCGTAACTGCAACTGATCTATTTTTGCAAGCCTGCCGCGGAGCGCGCTGCACGCGCTGCCCGTTCGCAAACTTTATTATACGCGGCGGCGATAAACCCCGTCCTTAATCGCGACCGTTTTCTTTTTTTTCTCTCTCTCTCTCTCTCGTCGATAATCGGAACTCTTTTCATCTTCCGAGTCTTAAATTAGCCTGGACGCGCGGTCGGCGCGGGAGAGCAAAAACCGCCCGTCGGAAAGGTATATCAGAGATCGCTTGGCCGAGCGAGCGGGGCGGGTGGGTTTAAAGTCTCTCCTTTTTGAAAAGGCTTTAAAATTCTATTTCGAAAATGCAAATGCGCCTCTTTCCGGGCGGCGTTTACAGAAACAAGAAAATAAAGCGGAAAAAGCAAAAGAGAGAGATAGAGAGAGCGCGAGAAAGGATGAATATGTAAGAGCTCTTAGGGGGTTGTCGATCGACTTCCTCCTCTCGTCCCTTTGTCCCTCCGAGCCTTTATCTTCCACCATCCAATTACAAAGCGGCAACAATCGCGAGGGCAACACTCCCATACAGCAGGCAGGAGAGAACGAGAGAGAGAGGCGAAATGAAGAAGGGAGAGAGTGGTGTGCGCGCCGTGGCGCTTCTAGTACAGTCCGTTTCTGTTGCTATGCGCGAGTGCATGAGACCGGCCCCATATGGTTCGCCATAGAGCGCGCAGGAGCAGCGGCGAAAGAGAGAGATAGAGAGGGCCGAAAGCAGCAGGGCCATCGACTGGCGCGCGCGCCACCGACAGAGAGAGAGAGGGTGCAGCGCGAGAGAGAGCCTTGCCCGCCCGTCTCTCTGGTGGGGGGGGGTGATGGCCCCGGAAAAGCCGAAGGGGAGGAAATCCCTGCACGTGCCGGCAGCGCCGATCGCGCGTTGCCGGGCCGGACTCTCTCTCTCTCTCTGCCCCTGATTACTCATCCACGCGCGCTCGCTTTTCTTCCCCCGGCCTTTTCCCGCCTTTTCTTCAAGGGCTCCGGATATATTTCAAGGCTCCCCCGTCGCCCCGAATCGACCGGGGGAATATATCTCTCGCTCGATGCTTCTTCGGACGGTCTTCGGTTTATATCCGAGGCCGGCTCTCGGTTTTGCGCAACGAGAGGGCGATAAGGAAGCAGGGGGGCCACGTGGTAGCGACCGTTCGGAGAAATAGTTCTTGGGAAATATGAGGGATGAATAAGCGCGAGAATTTGGGAATACCGGCAGACTTTTATTCCCCTTGGCGATGGAAGCGCGTATCTCGTGTGTTGTTTGCGTTAAATTCCCCATCGATCCTCCCGGGTATAAAAAGCGTCCGCGAGATGAAAAGAGGGACGGCAGCTCGTTGGCACAAGGCTGCGAGAAAATACTCGAGCTCTCGCGAGTTGCGAGCGGAGGAGCAATTAATTTAGCGGATCAAATGCGAGGAAAAAGTGGATGTCGCGGAGGCAAGGACGCGTGCAGATCCTGCTCCGGTTGAATCTCCCGATCGCTCCTCCTCCTCCTCTCTCTCTCTCTCTCTCCCTCCCCCGCGAGACGCGAGTCGCCGAAAGTGCGAGAGCCGCGCTGAAAGGCCGCGGGTAACGAGCAAATGCGCGCCGCCAGACAGAGAAAGGGAAAAGGAGCGCGCGGTGCTCGATCGGAACAGTATACGGCGCGCTGCGCGGAGTTATGAATGAAAGCGGCGGCGGCGGCGGCGGCGGCGCGAAAGAACCGTCGTCTGTCTGTCTGCCTGCCTGCCTGTCTCTCTGTCCTCTCTCTTCCTCGCTTCTTCGTGGCTGAACCGCGACGGAAAGAGAGATCGACCTTCCCGAGCGCACATCTTTCGCTCGTGCTACTTGCTACGGCGCTCCCGGTGCTCTCTTCCTCTCATTTCTGCGGTAACGGCGCGCACTGCCTCTTCTTATTTTCTAACTTCCGCAGTTTTCTTGCGAGCTCGCCGCGTACGCAACTCGCCGTATACATCTGCACTTGACATAGAAAGAGACGTTTGATCGTACGCGAACATCTCTCTCTCTCGTCCACCCGTTTTTTCGATTCAACGAAAACGTCGTTTTATTTTCCAAAGGCAGCAATTTTTTTATTTATTAGTATTATTTATTTATTTATTTATTTATTTATTTATTTATTTTTGCAGATATCGCGAAATAAAACCGTTGGACACTGTGCATTGTTTTAGCAAATAATTTGCATCGACGTACTATTTTAGAGATAAAGAAGCGAGGCCTCGATAACATTGACGCACTTCGCCTACGCGAAATCAGTCCTCTTCCGCTGTTTCGATCGAAAACCGATCCCGAGCCAACGTACTTTTTTGAATTTCCTTTATCCGCCGAGAGCGGCTCGAGAATCGACTCGGGCGATCTTAACGGAATATTAAAAGCCACGGATCCTTGTCGGGGGCCCCAGTTGTTTGCAACGCTTTGCATAGGAATTGTGATTCATTCGGCACATTAAGGCTCTGCGATGAATGAAAAGAAAAAAAAGAACAACAAGAGTCTCGGAGCAGGCCAGAAGACGAGCGGAAAGGCAGTTCGAGTCAAGGCGAGAGAAAAAAAAGGAAGATCGCGGAATTTAAAAGCGTACAGTCGGAAAGGAAATCGATCGGGGCTAACGATAGTGTCGCGGCGCCGAAAGAAAGCTGGACTCGTGCGCGCGTGTGCATGCGTGTGCGTGCGCGTCGTCCTTGAGCGCGAGTACAAGTGCGCGCACCACCAGTTGGGAAGGAAAAATTTAGCCGGTTATCGGTGGCGCCACCGCGGCTGCGTCTTATCAGACGTTGATGCAACAATCGCGATGCATTGCGCGCACGAATCCGCACGCCGTCGACTTGACAGAGACACATGAGCCTTTCGTGCTCGCTCGAGTCCGAGAGTCGGAGCGCGAAAAAAAAAAAAAAAAAAACACCGCGTGGAATCGAGTCGAAAGATTTTAGCGCCGGGACGGAAGATCGGCGGAGTTCGGCGGAGAGGAAATGCGAAAATCGTTCGGACTGACGCTGCTTCGCGAAGCAAGTTTGGATTATGCAAATTTTGGGGAACGCGAGAGGAAGCGAAATTTTGATTGAACTTGATCGAAATTAGTGAGGCATGTATTTTATAAACAAAGTTTTTTTTTTTTTTAAGATCTTATAAATCGTTTAGGAATAGTGGTTTTGTTCAAATTAGATACTGAATTATTACAGTTACCGTAAACTTCAAGAGGAAAAAAGCTTAATCGATAATCAATTGAAATGACGCGGCGTTAAGTTTTCATTTTATTGAAACAGAGTACAGTGTATATTCATAAAAGAAAGACACTAATTAATAGACCTATCAATTGTTAAGAGCAAAATATTAAATTCAATTAAACAGCATTAGATCTTTATTTTCGATATCCTACATTCATCACAATGTTGAAATAGATTTGATTCATATCATTGTTTCAATTTACACCTTGCACCATTTTCATTTAAATTGTTCTTATTGCTTAGACTGTTACATTGATAAATAATAAAATGAGTAATCGATGATGCAGACACGAAACTTTATTGATTCAGCACATCCTCGTACACTTCGTTGCATAAACTCGCGAAAGCAATAATTTTCCAACGGAACCGAACAGCGCAAACTCCTCTCGGACGAGCAAACAGCTTTTGCCATAGAAATGATTCGGCGGCATTAGTCACAAGCAGTCTGTCACCGGCAATCGCCTTTCAAAAAACCTTGTAAATCCGCGGCAGGATTCGAAAAAAGAACAAAGGCTCGATACGTAGCACACAGCCCGAAAGCGTTCTCCGAAGCAACACTCACTTTTCAACTCGTGGAATCAAGCGCCGATAACCGAGGAAGCAGCCCTTCCTCCCGCTCGCACTGTCCCTTTCGTTTCCCCGGCGCATAATCGCGGGAGAGTAGCTCTTCTCGCGGTGAGCAGCGGCGGCGGCGCATCGGAATGCAAAAAGGCAGCTAACTCTTCCGGCGCTCGTGCAGGTATACTCGGGGGAGGGGGGGGGGTGGGGGACCCTCTTAAACTCGTGAGTCATGCGAGGCCAGCCAACGGTCAGCGGAAAGTTTTTGGCACGCGGCGCGGCGGCGGCGGCGGCGGCAGCGATCGGATTAACGCACCGCTCTCGCGAGCGACAGTCGATCGCGAGGAATATACATAAGCTGGCGCGGGGCACTTTGCAAATTTCGTGCTCGAGATGAGAGAGAGAGAGAGAGAGAGCAGCGCCGTCCGATGTACCCGAGCGCCGTCGCGAATAAATGGAGGATCAAGCGGCGCGATAAGAGAAACTATGTCGCGATCTACTCTCTCTCTCGGAATGTAACTGCTTTCGCGATATCCGCCGGCGATGTTCTCGGGAAGCGGCCCGAATTTCGGCGGCGTCTACGTGGCGCGCGCGGTCATTTTTAGTCTTGAGAACGATGTCGAATTTCCGTTAGCTCTGTTTATCCGGTTTCGCGCGCGTTGCGCCGCATTTAGTTTTATTAATAACCAGCTTCCGCCGAGAGATCCTACCGTCGTTTTCGTTCGCGTTACACTCTCTTTGGTATCTCCGCGGAAAATCTATTTGCGGGCCACAGTTTCGAAATTTCACCGCTCCGCGATTAATCATTTTTTTTTTTTTATCCAGGCGCCGCGGAAAGCCTCGGAAATTGAAAAAAGGGGGCTCAAGCTGTCGCCGAGATCGTGAAATACAGAAAGTTGGAAATTGAAATTGTTGTAAAACGGCTCTCTCCGTCAAACGAAAACGCGATCCTCGCTCGGCGTGTGCTTTCGGCGTCGGGACGACGGGTAGAGGGTCTGGAAAAGAAGTTATTCGAAATCTGGGTCGGCTTTAATTATTCGCCAAGTCATTCCCTTCGCGAAGAGCTTCACTTCGAAGGAACTCGATTCCTCGGTTCCTTGGCTCCCCCGATAATTTTCTTCCTCCGCCCCCCCGTCGACGACGGCGACGCCGACGTCGCTATCACGGGCCGTGATGGTAAATACTTTTCGAACTCGAAAAATCTCTCTTCACCCCCCAAGTTGTACGAACTGAAAATTGAGCCGATAAGACCAGTCGCCATCACCCTACCGCTATTCTGACTTTTAAAAGGCTTGTAAGTTGATGAAAAATTATGGATCCCGTTGACAATTTCTTCAAGTTCGGCCGTAAAAAGTTGAAACGAGAATTTAAAAAAAAAAAAAAAAAAAAAAAGAAAAAAACGAGCGGAAAGCTGCGGCGATTCGGCTAAGAAATAGTCCGCGAATCTCGTCGGTCTCGGCGGTCAAAAATTCGCCAGTTCCGAGTTGCTCAAATCGAGAAAAGCGAGGAAGAAATGAGTTTTTGAGGGATATAAAAATTGAAAGCAGGCAATTCTCAAAGCGGCGAAGAAAAATGAGGGAAGAAACGTCGCGGAACGGGTCCTTACGCAAGAATGCTCGGTAGTCGATTTGCTTCTAGGCAGCCTCGACGAATGGGCATTATTCTTTTGAAAAAGAGAAAGACAGAGAAGGAGGGGGAGGGGCAGGTGGGGGGTGGCGCGAGCTCGCGCTAAAGTAAATCGAGAAAATCAGGGAAGCAAGAATAATGCGACAGGAAGAATCCGCGGAAGCTGGCGGCGGTGCGGGAAACCAATAAAATCAATCGGGAAGTACAGGGGGGGAGGAGGGGTGGCCCGTAGTGCCGGAAAACAATGGATACCGCGAAGCACTTAGCATATATACGAGGGGAAAACTGCGCCGTCGCGACAAGTTGCCGCGCGCCTGTGTGCTGCGTGCGAGTGTGTGTGTATGTGCGTGTGGGTGTGTGCCGGGGAGGCCGCGAGAGAGCGAATAAATGCGTAAATTTGTCCCGCGGAGAGCCGCGCCGCGCGTATTGTATAACCTATATAGGCGAAGGCTCGAAACTTTTTTCCGAACCGTTCCTCCTTGGAATTTCTCTTTACTTTTTACTGCTGCGGCAGCGGCAGCAGCAGCAGCAGTCGATCGACCCGGCCTGCTGCCACCGCTGCTGCTGCTGCTGCTGCTGCCTGCTTTCGCTGCTCGCGGCTCTATGGAATTCTGTATTGACACCGCGTTGCTAAGTGCGAGGAAGCCGTACTAATTTCCATCGTCTTTTTATAATCGATAATTAGCTTCCGAGTCCTTGCGTTAGACCCTCGGCTTTCTGTTTTCGTAGCTTTCTTTAGCTTCTCTTCTCGCGGCTTTGAGCCATTCATTTTGAATTTAAATGTCGCGGTATTTGATCCATGCTAAAAAAAAAAACTGCAGCATTTTTTGTCACTCTGCAACTACTATACTTATTAAAATAGACTCTTGATTCGCGTCGCTCGGATCCTCAACTCGAATAGAATCGGTCACCGAAAGGAGGCGAATTCGCAAGAAGAGGCGAAAAGCGAAGATTCCCCAAGATACCGTTGACGAGGCCGAACCGTCCTAAAAAGGGAGCAAAAAACAATTAAGGATTCCGCGTATCGGCGAGCCTTCGGTCTCCTCTCCAATAATTCCCTTCGGCAGCCGCAAGAGAGAGACGGAGAGAGAGAGAGAGAGAGAGCAGCGGCGCGTTCGCGGAATATATCGCTACCCCTCCTCCGATGACCCACTGCTTATGGAGAGAGAGAGAGAGAGAGAGAGGGCAACAGAGAGGGGGCACATAACTGCATCCACGCGCTGGACGCTGGATTCTGCGGGTCTCTGAGAGTCGTCGTGTCCAGGCAGGAGGAATGCGCGAGTCTATGTCCGCCCGTCGACCATCTCCCTCCCACCGGAAGCGAACGGATGCTTGGACGCGTAGATATGTACTCCTTTTGCCCCTCTGCCCGCGTGCTCGTCTATATATATATATATATGTATGTTAGGCTCGTCCTTCGAGCGGAGGCTCGCTCAATTAAATGTCGGCACCGCCACGAGACTCCCTGCGTTTGTGTAATATCCGGGCGGGGGGCAGCGAAAATATTGTAGCCCGTTTGCGGTTTGCGCTGCGCCGATTCGCGGTTTCGATATCGATTTTTGGCCGGATGTAGTTTTCTTGGGGGGAAAAATTTAAATGGGTCGCCGTCGCGAGCCCGCTGCTGTTTTTCAGCTTTTATAAAGTAGTAAAACTTGGGACGGAAGCTTTTTATTCGTCATTAAATTATTCTCCTTCTCGAAATTAGCTTTCTATCCAGCGGATCGAGCAAGAATTATTTGTCGTAAATGTTAAGTTTTTAAGTAAAAAGATGTTTGACAACAATTTTTTTCTTTTTTCTTTTTTAAGCACAGTCTACTTCTTGGGGAACGTAGATTATTTTATACTTTTTGATTTAATTAATAATTCGCAAATGCGTACGTTCTCTTTCTACTAAATAAAGCATTATAACGTATGCAATACCAGTCGTTCCTCTTTTATACGACTTGGGTGGCCTACTTTGAAACTTCTTGATTTTAAAATCCTACGCGTTAACTTCAATATATTACACGAAATTCTTTTTTGGTTCTCTTACACGGAGAAAGAGCAGCTCCTCTAAATATAGTTGTGCGATCATCAATGAGCGGTAGAATGTTTTTGAAATAATGAATGCTTTAACGGTTTTAATAATTAATGGAAAACGTTTACTGTTTCTTTTTGTAGGCATTCAAAATTGTAATTATTATTTTGTATTTTTAATTGTTTACTTCATGCAGTAAGCTGTTTTAGCACAAATGCATTATTTTCTAAATGGGCACTGAGAAAAAAAATTTGATCGACTCAAGTACATCGTGTTGTTAAATTGTCAGTTGATTTGACAGAATTTCTGTGAATTTAACAGAAATTTTGTTAATTTAATAGCATAGTTTATTGAATCAACTGATTTTCCGTTAAATCAACCTAAAATTTAACAGCATGACGTAACTAATTGTAAGTCAAAAAATTTTTTTTCTTAATGTGCCACATTATTCCAATAAATTTTTGTTGAAACTGATTCGTAGAACAATAAATTTCACAGTTTGGATAAAACAAAAGTTTATTCGACAAATCAAAATTTGGCCCTCTGAAAGTGATACAAGTGCAAAAAGTAAAAAAAAAAAAAAATTACAAAAATTACTTCCATCCAAATACCAATTTTTATTTATACGTGGAAGTTGTACGTAAGAAAATATCAAACTAACATTTTACAAAAGAAAAACTAAAAGAGTGCTGATCTATGCAAGCAGTGCAATTGGTGAAAATGATTTCCTTATTTTAATTTGACTTCTCTAAACGTTAGCAGAGCAACGGAATCTTACTTTCTGCTAACACTTACACTCTGAACTTTGTTCTAGTCCAGTTGCGGTAGTAACCATTTGTATAGATAATTACAAATCCAAAGCATATTGACATTTTCGTTTTTTTTTTTACGTTTAATAGAAGACCAAGGTGCAATTCGTTATAAAAAATAAATATTTTGCAAAATAAAATACAAATACTGACAAATTGTTCTATGAAACTATGAGATACAGCTGTCCAGTACTTTACAATTTTCACATTGACCAACGTATGTACATCAGAATAGACAGTTGTATTACGTCTGCATAACACAAAGAAAAGCTCAATTCTACAACTTTTACCAAACAGTCTACCCAAAGAGTTTTAAATATTTAGTCCTTCCTCGCAACTCATCTTCCAATAATTCTTAGCTCCACCTCAATTCAGTTTCCTCCCAACTATCGCCCCAAATCGTCAAAATGCCATCTCTCGCGCCTCTCGTAACAAATAAAGCCGCGACATATTATAATTTCCAATCCGACTCACCTCGTTGATGTGCTTGTAGGTCTTGATAAGGTCGACGCTGAGCTTCCTGAGCGGCGCCGTGGCCGGGTCGCGAAACCTGTGAGGTATCCGGGCCTGCATCGCGTGGATATCGGCCGGCGTCTCCTGCGGCATGACCCCCGAGCCGGCCGTGACGCCGCCGCCGCCGACGCCGCCGACGACGCCGCCGCCCCCGGTCCCGCAGACCGCGCCGGGCAGCGGCTCCTCGGCGACCAGTCGCCCGTACAGAGGCGCGCCTCCCGTCACCGTTCGACCGCTCACTGTAACAGCAGACCGGAAGGCTTGAGGTCGTGAGCCACACGGAGTAACCCCGCGTATTGTTGTCAGCCCGCTCGGGGCTGACGAATTAGGGGCGAATGCGAAATAAGACCAACCTGAGGCATATTAGACCGACATTTGCATTATTGACCAAGTCGATTCGTGGGATAATTACGACTTACCGCTTTTTTCTCATGTTTGTTCATTTTGGGATTTTAATTTTGCAGCTGCTCAACGATTGTAATAAGAAAATATAACGGGGCTTGATAAATATTTAAAAGCTAAAGAGGAGAATTTTCGGAAAAAAACGAAAAAAAAAAAAAGAGCCAGACGTGAAAGGAAGGAGGGGGAGGCAGGCGAGCTTTGTCTGGCTGACAACTCGTACTACTTAACGACTTTCAGTAGTCAGAGTCAACGCGGCTCAGACGCGGCAGGGAGAAAAGCGAGCCTCGCTCGCAAGAACAATCGGCGCTCGGCGCAGCTCGGCGTGCCAGCTCCGGCGCGATTATGAATAAACGTCAATTCGAGCGAAAATAATTCAGCGTACTACGGCGGCGCTGAAAAATTTCGAAAAAAAAAGAAAGCCTGGCAAAGAGCCCCCCTCCTCTCTCTCTCTCTCTCTCTCTCTCCCTCTCGCTCTCGACGGGTAACGAGCAGCCGCCAGACGGCGCGCGAGTATAGTCACCGCTAAATCTCTCTCTCTCTCTCAACCCTTTTTTTTTTCAGCCACCGGCGGTGTCGCGCGCCGAGATCGAAGGCGGCGGCGGCGGCGGCCTGCCTGAAATGTAGGCCAGGGCGCGGTTGAATGAAAAAAAATATCATTCATTAACACGCTCGAGTAGAGGCTCTCATTCAGGCCCCTTTTTCAGCCCTCTCATTTGCATGTCTGGGAAACTTGCCACGCGAGCGGTTTGAAAAAAAAAAGCCCGTAGTACTACTGCGCCACCTATGCCTACAAGTATATATATATATACATATATATATACACGTCCGCAGGAATTGCCCGCGGAAGGTTGGAGATTCAAAACAGAAGGCGAGAGGGAAGCCCGAATCGATTGACGGGAGAGAGAGAGAGAGAGAGAGAAACGAGCCCACGAGCTGTCGAGATGAAACCGCGACTGCAGACTGCCGGCAGACGAGCGCTGCGAGTCACAATGCTGATCGTTTATCGAGCGATTTTTTTCCGCCGAACTTACCACCGCCGACCAACTCGGGGAACTCGCGATAACGCGTCCGAGCTTGCGTTCGCCGCGGCTCGAGAGCGAGGAAAAATCGTTACGCGCTCGACGTGAAATTTTGCTCGATCGAGTGTCGGCTAAAAGGGCTCTTGCTTCGGCCCATTAAAAAGCTGCCTTCGGTGCAGTGTGTCTCGCTTCGACCGCGCCGTAAAAATGCGTAGGCTATACGCGTCAACCTGCGCTCATTGTGAAAGGAGCCGTTTTAAAAAATGAAAATTCTCGGACTTGCCTGGGATCGAAAGTCCATCCACCTGATACAGGGACTCGTATACCCTCGGTGCGATAGAGAGAGAGAGAGAGAGAGAGAGAGAGAGCGGGGCTCGAGTTGAGAGCCCCTATCGCGAGGTCACGAAAGCCCGGCTGGCGGCGTGCAGTGCAGCGCGATAGCCAGCACGCATTCTCTCGCCGCTTCATTCATGTTTCTTGATCTACACCCCACTCCCTCTCTCTCTCTCTCTCTTAGCACTCGCGGCAGCGGCGGCGGCGGCGGCGGCGGCGGACGGCGGCTTGAATTCTTCAACGGCGCGGCGACGCGATATTATTACCATTGTTAGCGCGAGCCGCGTAGTACTACGGGTCCGCGCACCGGCGGCCCGGGTTAAAGATTCAAGAATTTTCGTACTCGAGCGAGCGGCAAGAGACACGTAAGGAGGAGCCGGAGAGCAGCTAAGAAGGAAAATAATAACCGCACCGCTCAAAGTGCCCGTAAGAGGCTCCGCTTCACGTGCGACCTTCTCCCTCTCTCTCTCTCTCTCACTCTCGTCTACTTGAACGTCGCGTTCATTCTCCGTTTCTCGCTCGTTCTCGCCTTGCCCGGGCGCGTGCACACTCGCCTGCGTTCGCTTCATTCTTTATTTTCGTGACTCGGCGCCGCCGCCGACACGTGCGACACGGGGTATATAGTATACGACGCGCGACTTAGCCGGCAGCGCGCACTCGGCCGGGATTTTCCCCCCGGAGCGGGGCTCAAAGTTTTTTTCGGAAAGCATGGCTACGGCTTGGCTTTGTTGATTTTGAGGCTTTTTTCACCCTCCCTCCCTCGGCGAGGCGCGACAAAGTCCGCCGGCTTCTTCTTTTCTCCTTCGCTCTCTCAAAGAGGGGAAACAGGTGTGAGGCTTTTCAGACGCGGCTTTAATAATTCGTTAGCTTCTCCCTTTCTAGTCCCCGGCCGACTCTGCTTTTTCGGCATTGCCGGAGAGAGGTAAACAGACTCGTACGCGAGAGGGGGGGCTCTATTACTTTCATTAAAATATGCGTTACCACGGTATCGGGGGCATTTTTTCGGTTTTGTCAATGAAAGTTAAAGCGGCGCGATTGCTATCGAAGAGGAATTTCTTTGGTTAATTTCAATCGAGTTAATTAAAAATGAATCCCACTTAACGCGAACTTGAGTACGTTAGTCATATCAGGAGATACGTGGCTGCTGATAAATTTATTTCTGTCCCATTGAAGATTAATTATCTTTTTCTACACTCGAAACTTTTCATCAAAACACTACGTGAAATTCCTCCCAAAAACAAAAGACCACTGTTAATCGGTTTTTTTCAATTTATTTAATTAACAATATAAAAAAAAAACAAGGGACGTCGTTTCACTCGAAAAAAGTTGAGCCAAAACATTTTCATAAAACTATTTAAAAGGCAATTACGTCCTCGGCGCGGGTCGTATCGAAGAAAATTACCTTAGAAAGAAAAAACCGTCGAGATTTCGCGACCAATCGCGGCGCCTCTCAGCCCCCTCCCCCCCTTCTCCACCCACCGTCTGCGTAGGTCGCCGCCTGCAGCAGTCGTCATCGGCGCAACTCGTCGCCGGTTCATAATTGGCACTCGGCTCTCCTATTATATCAGCCTACATCCGGAAATACCGAAGCTTCCCACGGAGCAGCGCGCGCTCGCGATGCGCCGAGATATAGAGTGGGAGAGAGGCACGGCAAGGCCGGCAATTCCTCGAGGATGACCCACAGACGTCTCTCTCTCTCTCTCTCTCTCTCTCTGGAGAGAGAGAGAGAGAGAGAGAGAGAGAGAGGAAAGACACGGACCTGCCGCTAAATTCAATTAAGCCTCGAGAGCGTTTTCGTCATTCTCCGGCTGAGAGAGGCACGGGGCTGGATCGCTTTTTTAAGAGTTTGGTTTTGTTGGTCGTCGTGCTTGCGAAAAATGTTTGCTAATATACTGTTGTATATGTATACACTTGCTGTGAAATACAGTCAACAAATTTACAACATTTTCTCGTAAAACTAGTTAAATAGCGGTGGGAAATGCGTTACTGCTAAAGATTCCAAAAACAGCTGAAATTGCAATTATTCTTGAAAATTTAAATTTAAATTTAAATTTAAGTATTTATTTTCCTTTAATTAAATTTCGCACTATTATGACTTACGCAAAAGAAGTTGTACGAAAAACCTCGAACAACGCGTGCGTTTCTTAATTTACGCCGATGAAAATTTGCGAATTAGCGAAATTTTCGCAAATGCAATTTTTAATAAGTGAGTAATTGCGAATTTACGGAAGTTCAAGAATGTAACGATGAGAAATTTGAGGCTTCCAAAGGATTCCCTCGCTTCGGCCAGACCTTGTCGGTTCAGTATGTCGGAAGGCGCGTGGGTGCAAAGAGAAAAAGAAAAACGAAAGAAAGAAGAATTGTGCGAAGTTGAGAAGACAGAGAGATAGACAAGAAGGACGCGCAGGGAAACTTTAGGAGGCGTCCAAGCTCATACTTTATGCAAATTAAGAGGGAAAAGTTATCATCTGAGACTAATATTCTTGGAATTTTTTAATATTATACAATTAAAAATTTCGAACTTCGGTCATTGACACTTGAACGAATAAACGAAGCTGTCCATTACTTCAATGTTTTTCAAATGCCTATATAAGCAAAAGGACTGATAGATATTTAAGAAGTACATCAGATTTCAGTTTAAAAATTGTCCAACTAAAAGCTTTAATTCCAAAGCAAAAAAGGACGTTGTACGAGGAGTGCTAAAAACCTAGGAGGTAAAACTACGGCGGAGTACAATAGGGGAGCTGTGTGCGAAGAAGAAACTAATGCGAAACGCGGTTAACCTGAGCTATGTCCCACAATTCAAGAGACTTTGAAAAAAGCTATAGACATCTAAAAAAAGAAAATTGAAGCTAGGAGGAAAAGGCGGAAAATCAGGGAAAAGACGGCGAAAGGAAGAACCTCGTCGAGACCCGCGTCCCGACGATCTCGTATGCGAGTCACAGGTGCTTTATTGTACACGAAAGCTTTATGCGCTCTCTCTCTCTCCTTTTCTCTTTCTTCGGAAAGCGACTGCCGAAATGCAGCGACGCACGAAATCGCCTGATTGCAAATTCGCGAGCATCCTCAGATCTGCATAAGCAAACGCGCCGCGCGAAAGAGGCCCGGCCGCGTGCATACGCGGAAAAGGAAGGGAGAGGGGACAAAAAAAAATAAATACACCGTACCGAGAGAGAGAGAGAGAGGGAGACGTCTCTCTTCATTTTGGCCGCCGCGGCGAGTTCTTGTATTTAAGTGCCGCTTGTCCTGAATAATTCATTGTGTTTTTACGATATGAGAATTTATGAAGAGCAGCGTGTAGCCGCGGCGGCGGCGGCGGCGGCGGCGGCTATGCGGAATACTTTGCCGGCCGGGCGCGCAGAAATTTTTGGATTAACTGTCACGCGCGAGTTTGCCTTTTTATTGTCCTTAAAAAATATTAAATTTTTCGCCGCTAGACTTCGTTATGCTTCATTCTTGGACTTCCGTCTTCGTTCCCTGCTTTCCTTTCGTTCTTATATTTGACCTTTTTTTTTCAGCTCCGCGAGTTCCGCATAATAGCTTGAAATATGCGAAATTACTGTTAAGTCGCCTGAATTATTATTCCTCATAATCCACCGTACGCACAGTTCTCCGAATACAAAGTAATTACAATATTTATATCACTTCGTTCCGTTTAAAACTTTCTCGTTTTTCTCCAAATATTTTTCAAGCAAACTGTGCTTTATTCGCGCTTTTTATTTAATTCCAACTTAAAACATTCGATAAGCACTCTGCCAGGGTTATTTCTAGCCAGTTTCTACCATTCTCTGATTTTACTTCCCGGCAAGCTTTTATCTAATTAACAAATTGCCCCTCAAACCGATCTTGTTTGCCCTTTTAAACGAAACGTCGTCGATCCGCCAAATATCCAATCTCCGTCAATTTCCAGCGAAACCGATCCGAGAGCGCGAAAAAAAAGCTCCACGGCAAAAAAAAAAAAAAAAAAGGCCGCGGCGGAAAGCGCGGGCGGAACGGGAACGGGCAAAACAAGAGCCCACACGGCACAGCGGCGGATCGGGCCGACTCCGGCATAAAGAAATCTCGTTTCGACGATCCGACGGTGCGCGGGGGTGGCGGCGGCGGTGCAGCCACCGGCAGTGCACATAATCCGCGTATACACGAGCGGCGTTTTGTTTCAGAAATGGCTTCGGCGCGCGTGAGCGAGTTCTCTGATGACAGGCAGCAGCAGCGCGCAGCCCCCGTTCTCACGGACGGCTCTCTCTCTCTCTCTCTCTCTCTCTCTCTTCGCGGCACACTCGATACGAACGCTCGTAACTGATCTTGCCCAACGGAAGTTAAGCCGGCTATACCGCCGTCGCCGCCACTCTTTGCTTCACCGTTATTGCCCCCGCGCGCCGAAAGTCATTGGCCTTGCGACTCATTCCGCACCGCGGCTGACGAGAGAGAGAGAGAGAGAGAGAGAGAGAGACCCCGTTTCTCTCTCCGCTTCTAATCTTATCTAAGCATTTTGGCGCTTGCGAGAAGCGGAGTTATTGAGGCCTCACCTATATACGCGCTTTAATAGTCCGTGGAACTTTTTCATGCGGAGTGAAGATATTTTCCGGCGGGTTGTTCTAAATGTGAAAAAGAGCCGCGAACGGTTATTTAATTGGAAAATTGAGCGTAAGCGGGTCGTAAAGCGGGCATTTTTCTCAAGCACAAAAGCAAAAGTGCATTTGTTTCGTACGTAAGAGAGCCTTTACGTAAGTCAAGAAACTTTTCATTGCGAAAAAAGAAAAAAAAAAAAAAAAATATGCGAGAGAAACATGTGACTAATTCGTATTTTACTGCATCCTATTTTTACTACACATAAAAGAATGACGACGCGTGACTCAATGCAGACAAGGCCGCCTCCATCCAGCAGCCTCTTACTTTCGTCGCGAAAAATATATTTTGCAAGAGCCTCGTCGGCCGCCGGGAAAACCCGGCGCGCGTTTCGCGGCTGCATCCAGCCTCGCAGCCGTCGAAATCGAAGGAGAAAAAGCGCGCCGCGCGCGCGGCTAACGAGCCGTTAAGAAACTATATACCTCCGCGCGCCTGCTTTTCCGTCGACCGACGAGGAACGTCGCGCTTTTTATTCTCCGCCCTGCGACGAGGCGGGCCGCGGGAGACCTGCTTCGCGAGGGGTCGTATACGCGCGAAAAAAAGAACTTGATATAAGGAGAGCGACGAAGAGAAACGAAGATTGCGCGAGTCACGAAAATTCATAGGAGAGAGCAGCTGATCGAGAAGCCACCGAACGAGAATGTCCGGGTTAGGCTGTTTATTTTCCGCCCTCGGACTGTGTGGGCTCTGCAGCGAGACTCCCTTTTTATCTTACAGATGTGTACCTTTCTGTGCGGCTCCGTTCCTTTTGCCGAATTCTTTTTGGACCTATATGCCGCTGCTCGCTGAAGGTACCTTCTTTTCAGAAGCTTGAAAGAAAGACGTATATTTCCTTTTCTTTTTTTCGTTTTCTTTGGAAAGTCCTTCGTTCAAAACGCATTTAAAATATCGTTCGAGAACTTTAAGTCAATTGAGTAATTTTGGGAAAAACCAGATAGAATTAGCCGCGCGTACAGCTAAATTTTCGCACTGGCTAGTCTGGTCATTTATTTTGAAGCCAAGAGGAGATACTCTAAAAATGGGAAAAATCCCGTGACGGAGAGACGTGATGTATATTATTGATAGGAATGGATTTTATCTCCTTACATTTCAGCGAAAACTAATTTCGCGATACCGAGCTTTCCACTAACTTTTCAGCCAATCTAAATCGAGGTTAATCAATTATGCACAAACTTCGTGTAAGCTCGAACGTTCCATCACGCTGTAACTGATAATTTAAAAAGCAACGTATTTTTGCCGGAGACGTAGAAACAAAAAAAAAAAGAAGATAAATGCCGGGTCAATCGTTCGAGGATCATCCGTAAGTCGGCCAATAAATTCCGTTTCCAATCGTCGTACTTATAGGCAAAGAAATCGCATCAA
This sequence comes from Ormyrus pomaceus, assembly GCA_900474385.1. Taxonomy (NCBI): domain Eukaryota; kingdom Metazoa; phylum Arthropoda; class Insecta; order Hymenoptera; family Ormyridae; genus Ormyrus; species Ormyrus pomaceus. The sequence goes on from UCOM01001004.1 coordinate 47,261, forward strand.
CAGCCGCCATGTTCCCGGACAAAAGTCTCGGCGGAGAAAACAAGGGAGTCTCTCTCCGTTTATCGGTGCTTCCAGGCAAAAAATCCCTCGGAAAAAAAAAAAAAAAAAAAATAATGATCGGGACCCCCCGAGAGCCGAGATCGCTGCCGGCCCGCGGCTCCGAAATTCGCGAAAAATCGGCGGCGGCGGCGGCAGCGGGCCGAAGGAATCCTTTTGACTCTCCCCCTTATCGCTGTCCACTTGGTCTTAATCCCGAACCTCTCGCAAGTCGCCGTTCCTCCCCGCGCTTTGGCTCGCGCGTTTTCATTTCATTTTCCCGGCACGAGCCAGCGGCAGCAGCAGCAGCAGCAGCCAGGACTACTACCCCCACTCGGGCTGATGAACGCACGAAGAGAGAGAGAGAGAGGTTCGGGAGGTTCGGGGTGGGGGAGAGGGTAAAGAACGAAAGAACCCATCCTGCAGGACGTCGGTCGACGGCACCGCGCTAGAATCCCTCTCTCCCGTTCTCGGGCCGAGGGGGTTGACTCTTTGCGAGCGGAGGGTTGCGCGCGCGAGGACTAGAGCGAGAGAGCGCCGGGAGAGGCGGGGAGGGGGTAAAAAGAGGAGGCGGCAGCGGCGGCGGCGGCGGCGGCGGCAGGCGCAGAGGCAGGAGAAGCCGGCATAGCAACAGAGAGACCGAGCGAGCGCCGCGGCTCTGAAACGAACTGTGGAAGCGGCTGTGGCTGCTGCCGCCGCCGGGCTATATATGCGGGGAGAGAGAGAGAGAGACTGCCACGCCATGCCGGCTGTCGCGCGAGAAAACGCGCGCTCTGCTCTCGCCGAGAGGTGATGTGCATTTTTTTTTTTTTTTTTTCACCCACCGGCGAATTTCAGCCGGATCCCGTGGCTGCGTTTATCCGGGCCAAGATTCGGCGAGACACCGGCGTTCTCCGAACTCTCGACACTCGTCGAGGCTCGACTTTCGATTCCGCGCAGGCCCGGAGAGCTTATAAAATCGCGGAGGAAGACGAGTCCCAAGATCCTGGGAAGGAAGGCCGGCCGAGAGAGAGAGAGAGGCGATCGGCAAAAAGTCCTGAAAAGCATCGGCATCCTGCGCGAAATTCTAAAAATCCCCCCGTCGTCGGCTCGCCGAAAAAACGGCGGGGGGAAGAGCGGCGCTGAGGACAGAGACAGCTGTTGAAGGCGAAGACGAAGTCGAACGCGAAGTGAAAGCAAGGTGCAGGCCAGGGAAAAAGGAAGGAAGTCAGTTCCCCTCTCGCTCGCGGCGGAACGACGGAGAGGAGAGGAGAGGAGAGAGAGAGAGAGAAATCGCGGCACGGCGCGCTCGCTCGCGCGGCGAGGAATATCGCGTATTGATCGCGTCGCGCGGGGGTGGAGCAGCGCCTGCTGCTGCTGCTGCTGCTGCTGCTGCTCGGAGCTCTGCTCTGCTGCCGAGCGCGCTGCCTGTCTGCTGCCGGCACACGCCGCTCGCAGCTTCTTGCCGCGGCGAGCGGCCGCCCGAGCGGGAGGACCCCGCGATAAGCGGAGGGAGAGAGAGAGCAAAAAATCGAGGCGAGCAAAGCGTTGCGCGAGATCGTCCAAGGATTGTTTTGACGCTGATGCTCCTTCGACTGATTGTTAGAGCGCGGAGCTGGCCTCTGCCCGCTTATCGTTGGGGGGGCGGAGAGCGCGCGGGAACCGGGCCGAGGATTTTGGGATCTTTGGTCGATGATGGATCTTTCAGACACGCGGATTTTAATAATATGTCACAGGTTTAGAGGGCAATAAAACATTTAAAAATTTTTAGTACCGTGTCGGAAGAGAGTTCTTGAAAATCAGCAAGAATTAATGGTAACGGATTAAAAGTTGAATTGCAAAATAATATTTGAAAAATAAGAGTTCAACAGCCCGGGTTGCGGACTAATATTTCTCTATCTTAAAGCATATTCTCTCGAATAATCGAATGACCGAATCTCCTGCCGCGTCGTTCCGATAATAAAAGGTGGACACGTCATTTTATCACTCCTTGTCCGGATCTCCCTCCTCTTCTCTCTAAAAAGCTTCCCGGCAATACAACGTTTTTATTCCCCTTTTGTTCGCGTCAAAAAGCGTCGACCGCAGCGGTCGCACAATATCACAATATGTAATTTGCCATTTTAACTGGTTAATCGTTCTATTTCGGAAATGTGGCAGCAATCGAATTAATAGGAGAAAATAATTTTTTCTTTCTTTTTTTTTTTGACAAAAAAAAAATGTATTTCATTTATGCGATTTAGCATAAATTTCAAAACCGCCTCGATTCTTATTTAATTATTGAATGCAGATTAATGTTATTGCGAACGTAGTATTTTAAGACATTACCGAAAAACTGTAAAAATTGTAGGTGCGAGATATATTTGTTCGCCGAATATGCGCGTTAATGCAACAAGAGTTCACTCCACGGATACTTCGGCGCGTTTAGCGCCAAAATTTTAACGAAGCGCGTCAAAGCCACTTTGCCGAAACTGAATCTGCTCGCACCATTCCCCGTGTATTTATACCTTCGCCATTCAAAATCGTAAAACGAAATATGAAAAAAAAAAAAAAATAATAATAATTCCAATATAATTTCTTCTTCATCGTTTATATCAGCGGCGTACAATTAAAAAAATTGATTTAACCAATAAAACTTTAATTTGTTATTTGCGGCAAAATTCGTGACGATTTATATGTAAAGCTTATAAAATTTGATCGAAAGATAGATAGAGGTAAGCTTTATTAAAAGTGAATCGAGGAGTAAATTGAAAATTGAATAAGGCGACATGCGTAACGAAACGAGGAGGGAGGCATGAGATTATATTAATCGACGAAGAGCTACTTTGTCGAGTTTGTCGGGGCGTGAAGAAAACTGGCTACCAACTGGTACCGGTCTCACTCACCTGCTTCAACTACATCCCTTCAACGCGCCAGACAATGTATCGCGGTATTTATCGGCTACCAACTGTAATAGATATACGAAAAAGACCGCTGCAACGTTAGCCATATTTGACCAAAATTCCCGCAATCCGTCCTGATTGAACGTATCAATTCGCCCGTTGATACAAGTATACGAAATAAAAATGTGAAGTGTTGTAAAAAAGCACAACGGGCGAGGATGGAAAAAAGGACGGGAGGCGCAGAAAGAGAGAAAGAGCGAATTCGAGCGGCCCAGGAGAATGGCCGAAATTCGATCTCAAAATTTCAATAAACTAACTAACCGTCATCGAGTCGTTTCGAAACGGACCGAAGGACAGTTAATTTACTTTTCAATCGGACAATATGAAGTGGACGAGCCGGCCGCGCTAAATGAAAGTATAGACGAGGCTCGGCTATGGGGCACTGTGTATTGTTTTCTCCTCACTCTCTCTCCCTCTCTCTCGCTCCGTTTCGTCCGTGTCGAGGGTTCGGTGACGGCTGAAAAAATAAAAAAAAAAAAAGGGACCAGCAGTAGCGCGGAGGGGGGGTGGAAAAATCTTTCGGCAAAATAGAGGCGATATGGAGAGCTAAATCTTTCCAGGACCATTCTCTCTCTGTCCTCCTGGATTCCGCGTCGGTTTTTCTTCCGGCGAGGGCAAAGGCAAAATCAAGTTCGATTAAAGTGACCAAGAGCAGGGCAGATGGGGAGGAAAGGAGACAGCAACGTGCCCGAACACTTGTAGCCGCTTTGACGCGGCTCGACGTTTTTTTTTTCTTTTTTTTTTCTTTGGTACCTCTTCAGAGATAATCGAATTTCACCGAGGTTATTTTATTCAAAGGAGTTATCGCGATTGACTCGACTCTTATCGCGATCTCTCTAATTGTCAATTTCGGAATTACGTTTCAATATTCCTCGCTGATCCAGTTTTTCAGAATCGAAAAAGTTTGCACAGAAATGGTTAAAACGTTAATAAACATCTCTCAAAAACTACGAACCGAAAGAGCTCGGCGGAACTCGACTTAAAGAGCCTCCGATAAATTACAAATCTCGTAACGTTCGCGAGCCTCAACACTTCCGCCGTGGAGGGTTACAACGGCGGCGCAATCAACATAACGCAATAAATTAGCTCTCCTATCAAAAGGCCCGTAATTTAGTCGGCCCGGCGCACACGCGGCTCGGCGGTGCGCGCGGAAAAAAAAACATTTAAAAAGCCCCATTCCCATCGGAGAGAGAGCCTCGGAACTCGGCGGCGGAGGAGAGCCCCGACCGCCTAACTAGACTAGCTCTCTCTCTCTCTCTCTCTCTCACTCTCACCCCGCGCTTGTCTATCCGCTGATAAAAAAAAAAAAAAATCCGCCATCCGTAAACAATGGCTGAATAAAGTGAGGGTGGGGGGGCGAAGCGCGCGTAGGCTGGTTCAAGATGACAATCGGACAAAAGCGAGATATTGCCGGAGCGCTGAAAAGATGTACAGACAGAAACACGCGCGCGCGGGGCTCGCGGCGCGGCGCGAGCACGAGGGAGAGAGAGAGAGAGAGGTAGGAGGAAGAGTCGGGGTCGGCGATCCACTCAGCTGATGTCTGGCCGAGCGCAGGCGCAAGTGCCTCGCGCTGTGTGTTGCCGAGGCCTCGCTCTCTCTCGGCTCTCTCTCTCTCTCTCTCGCGAAGCGGTAACGCACGCAGGTGCAGCGCTTTAACTCTCGCGCGACGCTCTAACGGAATGGGCAGCGAGGACATTTCTCGTTGCGCAACCGACGGCGGACTCGTACGGACACCCCGTCTGTCTCGTTGCCCGAACGAATTTTTGATATCGACGATTGCTCGCGAATCGCCGAATTGTAAATCGGGACGTTGTAAATGCAAATTGGATGAATTCAAGACGGACGTGTGTGGTATATGGCACTGTCGGGGGGATCAGAAATTTCGACGGCCGACGGACAAGTTGATTTTATCAACGCGAAACTCGTCGTCGTCTAAAAATAACCTTGACTGCAGCCTTTATTAATTAACCGGGCCTTTAAAAGCGCGCTCGGCCGAGTCGGAAAGGAAAACCGGCCCCGCGGCCGCGGCGAGCCAATCTTGGCAGGGCTCATCCCGCATAATGAACAGTGCCGGAAAGCCAGCGGTGTAGAACAATAATTGCGGCGCCGCGGCTGCAAACGCGTCCGACTCTCGTCCTCCTCTCTCTCTCTCTCGCCCCGGTCCGCACTTACGTGCATAATACGGTGGCGGGCACGCGAGCTCTCTATACGCGCGCCTTTTGAAAATTGGAGAGGTCAGTGTCGGAAATCGAGAGGGCTGATGTCGAGCTGGTGGGGAGGGGGAAAGCATTGACCCCCCCCCCACCGTCGGTCGGCAACAAAAGAGCCCGAGGTTTCGCGCGCGATTCGCGGTCAGCGTCGCCCGGCGCCTATATATGCAGATGCAGCCGCACGCAGCTGCTGCCGCCGCCGCGTCCTCTCTCTTCTTCCGCCCCTTTCCCCGCGGGGAGAAAGGAGTCGGGAACGAAAACGAGGTCGGCCGCGGGCCAAAGATAGCCGCGCCGACGTATTTTCGGAAGCGCCAAGGATGCGGCTTAGTTGCTTTTTAATGGCCTGGAGTAATTGTCGGCCCCTCGGCTGGATCGCCGTGCTTCGTTTCATTGAAATTTCGGCGGGAGGATCCGGCCACTTGTAATTGAGGTGCGTTCCAACTTCTGGCGTTTAATATTCTATTAGGGCCGAGAAAACAGTTGACGAGTATCGATCGCGCGCGGGGAAAATTCTTGCTTAATCGCGCGTGGAAATCGGATATTCCGAGGCTCGCGTTCCTCCGTAGAGGTTTAAAAAAAAAAAAAAAGAAAGAAAAGAAAAGGAATCAACTCTCGCAAAAAGTCGGATCCCGGGGATCCATCGGGGTCCATTATTCCTGGCAGGTCTGGCGCATCGGAGCCGGGG